>JABASI010004988.1:0-13068 GCA_019776505.1 Tomocerus nigrus | reverse complement strand
GGCCGTTATTTGTCGTCCCAGGGTGGTGTGTTGTCCCATTCGGTGGCTGTCCATTCACGTGCAGGCGATTCCTCAGAGTCACCAGTTCTGAGCTCAGATTTTTGAGTCGCTGTTGCAGATGAGCTGCTTCATTTGAGGATGATGCATCTGTAATAATTACAAATAAAAGGAATTCCCATTACAAGTAGTTCGCTACACAACTGCTTCAATATATTCACATGCATATTATATAGTGACTTAGCAGTAAGCATATGAATTTCAGGTTCACGAAGATTTCATTTAGAACAATGTCGAGAATTACTTAAGTAAGTTTTACTTGGTACGTTTTACTCGACACTCTCCAATGGATGAATATCATCAAAATTTGACACCTAGATACAAACTACGTATACACCGGGTGGGATCGAAATAAGTGCCACTTTTTACTTTCTCGTTCTCCGTCTTTAAGTCTCAATAACTCACAAACTAATAACTCTATTGCAGCACGATCAACGGTATTTATAAAATATCATGCATCTCTTATATAGTGTGACTTGTCAATCTGAAGACGATGGTTATAAGTTTCTCCAGGCCCAGAATAATGAAACCTATATTCCTATTAGCAGAATACTTCCCTAGGCTACAATTTTGAACCGAACGCTACCAAACTTTCCTCAAAAATCTGGTTTTATATTATATAGGTGCGCACCAAGATATGTGGAGTAACCATGTGAACCGAACGCTACCAAACTTTCCTCAAAAATCTGGTTTTATATTATATAGGTGCGCACGGAGCCCAAACGTAACTTTTGATTCTGAAGGCAGTTGCTGACAACTTTAAAGATTTCGAAAATTATGCCTAATGATTATATTGGGTACATAGAAGCTATAACATACTACACTGCATTATAGAAGTTTTACTACAAGGGTAAAATTGATTCTACTCTAGAACTTATGTGCTTTTCTATTATTTTTGCTATTGAGCTAATTTTAAGTTACCTAAGGATAAAGCTTTGTTTTCGTAGTTCAGCATACTAAACCAACTTTACACATTTATTTCGTCCATTATATATAATAGAAACCTTTATAGCGTTCAATAGCAAAGGATTTGTCTGGTTTTATATGCTTGTCTTAATTGTAGGTAAGATAACCATGAGAAAAAACAAATTCTCAGTCCAGTATGCAAAACAGATGAGATTTTTTCCTCGTAGAGCCAAGTTGTGGCTTAGTTCGTTACGAACTAACATCTTTGCAGTAAGCAAATGATCTTCTTGCAGTAATTCATAAAAATTGTGTATGCTTCTGTTTGTACTTGCCTTCATATTTCTTACGAGCTCCACAATAATTTGTAATGAATGGACCAGTAGTTTAATCTCTACGCTGACGGCTGACTGAACTGTCTACAGTGTATCGTACTATTCGTACTCTGCTTATACTTAATAAATATCTGCCCACTGTGCCCACCAAACACAATCAATTGGGCAAAGCAAAACATGAAGACCATTCCAGCTTTCCAACTTCACTCGCGTACTTGTAGTACTTGTACATTCCTAATTCTAATACCAACTTACAGTTCTGCACACTGATGTGAAACAATATGCCAGTCTCGAATGGCTTCATATAAACATAATATGACAAAGGTAGTTAGTTTAAGTAGTGCCTAATAATTGTACAATATTTGACTGTTTTGTTAAATAAACCTTAGCAGTGGGCAAACTTTTCGCTAGCGGAGAGGATCATATAACGCAGATCACGTGGCATAGCAGTTAAGGTGGTGTACCACAATTTTAATAACATGAAGCCCATGCCATCCAGGAGTTATGCTCATAGAAATAGTGCTCCTTTTGTTACCGATGACTCATTATCACCGCTTAACACTTCCACTGTTATAACATAACATTGACGAAATCCGTAAAGACAGTCTAAAGAAATGTGAATGAAAACCAAGAAAAACTCTCGGGATTTTATACTGAGCACGTATTGACGTTTATCAAAATGTTATAGGGAATCTTAAATAGTTAAAAGTAATGGAAATGAAAAGCCAGGAAAGTCTGGAAAGTTTTATAAAATTCTTTGTGGAGTTTAGAAAAACAGAAAGTCCCAATATTTATACGAGAAAAGCCTAAAGCTATAAATGACTGTTTTAATAGCCATATCATCTCAAGGCATGTAGCTACCTAAGCTAGATTCCTTTGTGTGAGTTTTACTCACATATTATTAATGCCATTCCTGTTAGTTGGTTTTAGTTGGTGGAGTTGATGTGACCGGCAGGGTATATGGACGGGCTCGTACTTTATTAATGCATAGGTACTTATAGAGAACCTAGAGATAAATAATAGTTTTGCTACTGTGTAATGTAATACGTGCTAATACCCTCTAAATGCGTATTATATTATACGTTGTTTTTCAATCGTTTCATCCTCAATATTCAAGATGGATAATAGAGAAGTGATGCGAGAAAGATGAGAATATTATGAGCACCGAGATTTAAGATCCCTGCTAAATAACTTGTATTCACTCGTATAGATACATGTTATCATAGTACATCCACTGGCTATAAAAACAGCAATAAAAAGTTACAGCACGAATTAAGGGTGTATTGTACGCTACAGCAAATCAACAAATTAATATAAATACTCGACTAGTAGTTGAGTTGGTATGCAAAAGTCAGGAAGATGAAAGCAATCAAATCAAATCACCCGAAAACATATTCTCCTTTCATTGCAATAAACTTTAGAGGTCTAGGCAGGGACGGAAGATGAAGGCAGGTATTAAGTGTCTGAAGTAAAAAATTATTATGGCAATCAAAATTGGAAATGAAGGAGCAGTTAACGAACAGGGTTACCATTACACTGGCTTCTATTCACTTTCGTGGTATTCCTGCAATCACAAAGACCATCGGCTAATCGGTTTATATATCACTCAGCTTTCCGTTCTGCGCAAACAGATTAACGTAGTTTTTGTAATTATGGTTGCCCAAATTGTTTCAAATGAAAACGAAATAGATTAACCATATTCCACACTTTTATTTTTACACCATAACAGTCAGATAAGTCGGAAGTCTCGAATGATTCACCGTCATGCCCATACTGCGAATTTAAGGAATTCTAACCTTTTTAAATATAAAAACCGTATACAGATAATATAGAGTGCAGGGCACAAAGAAGCCATGTGTTGAGCTGTATGTATGCGGGGTTTAAATTTTTGACATTTACATGGAAATTGAGCCTTTTTTAAAAGTAAGGTAGGAGACCCTTTCACTTGTAGAGCAGATTTTATTTGAAATCTGCTTCACAAGTGTAGCCCACCGCCACCCCACCTAACTCTGTATAGGGCATAGATAAATATAAATCAAAGGCTCTTTTGTTCAGATATTTCATTTCACTGAAATTATTATCTTGGGCTTATCAGCCATATATTATTTGCAAAGAATAAAGGATATCCATGGAATGGAGTGCATCATAACCATAACGATTCACAGGAAATTTTACTTTTCACTTAAAACTGTTTAAATTTTACATGAACTTTGCACGGCGCAAACAGGACAAGTTCAACTTGATTCCAATGCTTTAATTCATCCAAGACAATAAAAACGTTACTTACAAAATATTATTCTTGTGAAACCTAAGCATTAATTATTATATTCAACTCCAATGTTATTCTAGTCTCTGCGTAAACAATGTCATTGTTAGTTTTAATCTGTTCATTTGATTGCGTGCAGTCTACTTACTACACACGCATAATTAAAATTAATATTAAAGTTGGTCGATATGATAACCAACTTTAACTTTATAGGACTGCACTCTCCTGTTTGTCTGTCGGTGCTTGGTGTGATGATAACCCGTCAGAACGGAATGAGACGAGACTTCTATGACCAATTCGGAAGTTCATCGGAGTACAGGGAGCTCCCATTAAAAATGGGACAAATCGGACATTTATACTAGGAGTGGGGAGTCACCAATTATGTTCCAAATTTTGCCCCGACCCTAGGGGAGCTTATGGAATCAAACATTTTTAAATCCGCACTTTCTGACTCTATATTTGGGGACCCATGAGACAAAAGGCGTTCAACTCTGACACTGTTTCGCCATTATTTATTATCATTAATACTATGTCGAGGGCTCACTGTATTACAAAGCACCACAATTTTTTATAAAAAGTTTAATATCTATCCATCTCATATCATGAATGATATACTAGTACATAAAGTATACTACATAGTACATACTACATTGTAGTAAAAGACTGAAAGTGTACTGAGGTCCATGGTGTACTGTTGGTCAATCTAAACGTATTTACATTACATAGGCAGATAGAGCAACATTGTTATAATACAATGTATGTTAATGTACACATTTGTTCCCATTAATTGTGCATCAACTGGGCGAGTTGGATGGAAGAAGGGGGGTTGGGATTTTGGAATTCTTGAGTTTGAATCTTAATCTTAGGTAGTGCGTTGGATGGAGCTACCTTACTTTGCCTTGACTTTGACTTTGGCAGACCAGCTAGACTTGCCTGGGCAGTTTTACTCACAGACTCAGTTAGTTCTTTCATTTCCAAGTGAGAAATTCAAGGTGTAGTACACAGTCTGTACAGAGTACCTATCTTCTATATACAAACTACAAACACATAACACATAGCTGGGCAGCTGCCGGCAGGTACCCTTTCAATTCAGTATATTCAGTATGTAAAATACAGCCACGGTGTATCTGGGTAGTATGTTACTGGGTTGTTATTGTTAGTTATGAGAATTCCGAGCAATAATTGCGTAGAAAACCAACGCAATGCAAATTCCAAGATAATTAACTTAGGTAGTAGTTTCCCCTCCATGTTTCTTCCAAGTTATTATAATCCATGTAACGAAACGGATGTTACAAAGTTGGGGAAGTCAGATAATAGTCATTGATCCAAAATACTTGACTTGAGTTTAACTTAAAATTTGGCTAAAATTTCAACTCAATATCTCAATGCGTTAAGTACTCTCAGAAATACTCTCAGAAACGAAAAGTAGTAATATTTCGCTGGACCTCTATCTATGCAAAAACTTTCAAGTTTTCCACCAATATCAATTTTGTCTTGTCAAAGTCAGAAGGTTATGTATAGTAGGTACTTCCTCTTTAAGGAGGAGGGGGGAATGTCTACAATCCTTGCAATTGAATGCATACCTAGTACCTTTGTACAATTTGCCCTTTGTGTGATTTTATGTTTTGCGTGTTTGCCTATTGAGCATTCTACAAAATAGCCTAGGTTCCTAATTAGGTAGGTATTTCATTTCCATCAATCCATCCAGTTAGGTTGCTGGACAAATCGGAAGGACCATTTTGGGTTTCTTGATGGAAATACCAAGGAAGAGATCCGAAATGAAATTTTATATAACATATAAAAGGTAAAAGGTTCAATTTTTTATTGTGAAGCATATTAAAATTAAAATTATGAAGGCATTGCATAGGCAAATATTTGATTATTTATTGTCGTATTTTATTGCGGAACAATATAATTTATTGTTGCAATAATACCCACACTGTGTCGTTGCAGTATTTGGTGTGATTTAACATGACACCCATCAAAGCTCTCACTATAATGTTCACAAAATATGAACAGGGTTCCATTAGATCCATGGAAGTTATTGCGTGCTCCGGGGTACAATAAGCTAATCACACGAGAAAAGTCGCATCCTTTCATTAGATCATATGATTTTAATTAGGGTCTATGTAGTAACTACATACATAGAATACATACCTGTGATAAGCGTAAAGGAGAATAAAATTATAAAAATCTTTTGAAATACCACTTTTGTAAATGAAAACAAACAACGAACGAATTATGACGACCATGCTTGGCAGATGCTTCGTTTCCTTTATTCCTTTATTATTATCAGGAAATATCAGAATTGAATATTGACTAAACATTTGTATAGAGGATATAACAAGCCATAACATAATCACAACGCGAAACGTAAATAAAGGACACCATAATTACCCGCTTTTTGCATATTATTAGGACCGTGTGTGTTTGTGTACGCATGCTACGAAAACTTTCGTCTTTCGCATGCGATATGTAAATGAAAAGCGTGTCATACGAGTCTTTAAGTCTTTCTTCTATTGTGGTTCTCCTTTCTCTGTGTACATGGAATTGGCATGGCATGGCATAAACACTACTTCCATCCAAGTTCCCATCAACTTGAAAAATTAAAGCCCTGAAGGTGTCATGTGAGTAAATGTGGATAAATTGTTAAGTTTACATAGGTACAGCTGCAACAATTAAGTGAATGGATATAATATTAATTGCCAAGTCCCGTGTCTGAGCCTTTTACCTGGGAAGTGTGCAACCTCGCTGACCAAGTATGACTGACCCCAACTTGGCTAGCGAAGCTGGACTCCACGATTTTAGCGAAGCAGGGGTTACCTGTTCAAGGAATATTGATTCATAATACTAATCCATATTTAATGTAATATTTAATTCCATTCTCGGAGAGCCAGGCAGGCGTGCCTTACAGCAGCGCCAAGTACCAATAGGGGTTTGCAGTGGTAGGCTACATGCTACATCGCACCAAGACCATTGGACCTGTGCTCATTTATTAACTAATGATATTATACTGCCACAAAGTATCAAAAAAAGTACATAATAACAATATTGAATTGTGAAACCTAGTAAAACTAAAATTACAAATACTCTGACTCAATAGAACAAATCCTGAGACCTTTCTCCTGCGTTAAATGTGCAAATAGCTCATATTGCTATTTGGTACTCATATTAAGTAAGTACATTCATGAAGTAGGTACCTACATGTATCAATAATAATAGAAAGTTTATGTCCGAAAGAAAGTACTAGATGAAATCACAGCGAGCAGACCATGATAATTGATAAGTAAGTGAGCAGCATCAAAAATGACATACATGTGAATACACAGAAAAGGATCTGCCACTGCCAGCTCGACATATTATTATTATTGTTATTTTCTGTTAGATGAAGTTAAAGATAGGTAGCTAGACTCTCACCCCACCTGTCCTGCGGTCAGTGGTTGTAGTGTCAGTTGTACATGGGCAGTAAATAAGTAGATTACACTATCATTATCTTTCGCATTTTTAATATGATATTGAATCACACGCATAAAACGCACACCTTATTCGTAAGAATAGATTATGTAGATAAGACAATGAAATAGTTTCAGTGTTCACACGACGAGAGAACTGAGTTGAAGGAGCTGGAAAAATTCAGAGGAAAAAGAACCTAGCAACTCCAAGACATCGACACAGAACCACACGGCAGCATTGAGCTTATTTCTGCCAATTTACTCACCAAGGTTAGTCAGGTGTAGGGTTAAGGTTAACTAAGGTTACTGCTATTTAGTAATAGTAATCTAATTTATCTGAACCAAGTCAATCAGTTATCAATTTATAAACTGAGCCGCCCCGATCACCTAATCATTTCCTACTGAATCTTCTCTTCGTCCTATTAACTATATATGTAGAGTGGCTATGCGTACATTCCCTTCCCTAGCTCACCCCACTGTTGTGCGGCCCAATTCAAGAATTTATAGCAAGGGCGTTTCAATCTTAATAACTTTTGAACGGATAATCCAATTTTAATGAGATATGATACAGCTCATTCAAAAGCAGATAAAATTCTGCATCAAAATGAACCGAACCAAAATGCCAGTATACTAATAAGGTCATCGCATTATCGAAATAAGACTAGACTGCCTTAGTTTTTCTGCAATCCTTTGTCTTTCCTTCCACGTCGTTGAATTTCACATTTCGCTTCACTTTTCACACAAAATGTCCACACAAGTGGAGCAGAAAGCGATCAACACTGACTTTTACCCCCAATATCCAGTAATTACTAGGTATAACTATGTATCCATTCCAAACAAAATCCTGAATATTTATTTACACCACCATGCACCATGAAAAATATCCTTCGCCGAGACTCATCGTCGCGGATGAAGTTCATCGCAAACCGTTTACAAGAACATTTTTATCAACAATCCCCGCCCCGTCATATAATCAATAATTTATTAATAAAACTCTAATCAGCATAGGATCAATTCCTGTTGTTTTCCAAAAAGGGGATGAACCTCATGCATTTTCGAGCATTAGGATTTTCAGAATACAGATACCTAATCATAAATATCATATTTGCCATACTACATATGTACATACTTATTAGGGTAATGTATGTCATCAAAAATATCCGAAATTGTCAATTTGGGTCTTGATATTCGGAGCAAGAGGTAATAGAGGCTATAGTAAAACAAACAAAGCCCTGTTTTTGACCAAATACCTAGGTATTTATTTTTTAGGCTATTGAAATGGAATCTAGACACTTCGTCACATGCTTTACTGTTGCTTGCATGCATAGATGACAGGTTACCTTTTAGTAATTCCCTCTAGGTGTGCTATTAATGCAATAATGCAAGGAAGGATTATGCCAAGTAAAATCCTGTTCGCCATCTTTTTTCCATTCACCACTTGACGAAGTCGACTTCAGGCTTTACTATACTTAATTTCATTCTACTGTTTTATTATCATTCGGTTGCCAATAAGTATCCAGCTTAAAACAAGTCATCGCTCCTCGCACTCCTACACATACTCACATACTGCGTCCCCATAATATTACAAGACACCAAGAGGGAGGAAACACCGATGCAAATGATGTAATTATTCATAAAAGAAAATCATAGGACGATAATAAGAATAAGAGCTGTCCTCTTCTTCTTCTAAATATATACCTACCTATTGAATCCCATCTCATTCAAATCAATAGTTGCAATCTGTATTTTGAATTTGCATTGTGAGTGTGTATAAGGAAGAAACATCGTCTCGTCTTCGTCGCCGTATTTTTTAACAATTTGATGAGATCTATTATGTAATTTATGTATTTATTTATAGTCAGGTGCGTTCAAATACCTTGTACTGAAACTTGAACAAACTAATGTTAAAAATGCAAAGCATGGGTTGACAATAATGGCACATTTAATTCAACATACCCTATAATAAAGTATTAGCTAGTAAATATTACAAATTCCATTAGCAGAACAGGAGTAAAATGTTAGACGGTAGGTATGCAAAAATTAAGCAGTCATTGAATCTGATGTCTGTGCAAAAGAATTCAGCCCCAGCTGCATTAGAGACTTCTCACAGTCTAGTCTGACATATTTTTTGTTTTGCTTGTTGTAGATTAGGCCAGATTGTTTATTTTTAGATAGACTTTTTAGCCAAAAAGGTTTGTAATCCTATTAGGTAGAACTTTTGTACGCACCCTCCTTTGGCAATGGCTCAGCTTCAGCTCATGTTAACTTGACCAGTTTTTCAGTAGGAGACTCTTTGACTTTGAATGACTTTGACTAGTTGAGACCACTCAACAAATCACAATTAATGGCTACTCTTCGCCGTGTCCTGTCGAGTCTTAAGAACAAGATTCTGATGACCCTTGAATACTAATATTGATTGCAGCAGTACACTCATCTCATCTCAACTCAACTCCTCTTTCTCTTTCCAATTATGTAACCATAATCAAATTAGCTATTCTAGCAATGCAAAATGTTGCAGGTACTAATGCACATATATTATTCGCATTTCTAAGCTTCCAAAACAATTGAACTAGTGATAAAAAACAACTGAATTTTGTCTTCGATTGTTCGAAGCTATGCTCTCTGGTCTCAATAAATAAGTAGATGTTAGTCTTCTTGACGGTCTCTCCTTCACAGTATGCATGGAAGAAAGGCTTATATTATAACAGACGTGAATTCCACAGTGCATCAAACGAAGGAATAGTAAATTCCATTATTTATTAACAGAAATGAATCTATTCTTATTCTATACACACGCACCCCTGAAACATAAAATCGTCAACAGAAAATATTCATTTACTCCTAGGTAAGGATTAAGGATTAGTAGTACGAGTACCACAAACAAACGCGATGAGTGTTGTCGTAAATATATTGTTAAAATGAAATTGAAAAACAGTGATGATGACCCTCTGATCTGTCTTACAGCCGAGCCTCATGAAGACCAGGCAATAAAAATGCTGAGTTACAGTTACAAAGTTAAAATGTTGCAACGGACAATACGATTTTTTCCACAATCAAAATATAAACTGTAGAAACTTATGTACGTAGAAACGGTGAAATACAAACTTTTATACGTTTATGTTTATAATAAACTTTTATTAGCGCATATAAGTTAGAAAAAAAGAATTTCATTGTTTTCTGAATAAAGATGTAGGACTGATTTCGAAATTCTGAGTGACTGATACACAGTCAGACTTATGGTCAGTCAAACTTATAACCACAACTGAATGGACGAATCATGTCGAACTTTCATGGTCCTTACATAGACTAGAGGATCCTTTAACATCATAAATTGGGTACTTTTTGCCCATTTATTATTTTTCTAAATCCTATAAAGCAGTGTAGTATTGGATGATTGCAACAATGACCTATGACACATTGAGTCCATATTTAAACTACACTATCCTGTGAATGCACCCTAGTAATAGGTGGAAGGAAAGTATCCCAAATCGTTTATTAAATGACTTCAGAATGACGTGGTTGACATTAATCTACGGGTCCCATTTTTGAATTTCTTCCTCAAAACCCCTCTGATATATATTTAATTTATGGGTCTAAAGTTTTAAAAAAAATCAGTCGGTTCACCAGGGATTGCAAGTTTTCCCGGTAGCATATGACCCGAGGCTCCATTTTAGAATTCATTTATGACCTCTAGGTGACACACTGAAAGTTTAAATACACCTTAATCCCTTCATAAAATATCTTGCCAGGGACTGCCTGACAGATATATTTTATAGATTCAACAAAACTACAATGTACGTAGGCTACGCTATTCTGAATAACGAATGAGCATTCTCATTCATGAGCAACGAAGTCTTGTCCTACCCACCATCTTACAATTCAAAGTACAGAAGAATGAATGGGCCAAACAAACTTCTACCTAATAGTTTAAGAAAATAATGAATTTTGAATTGATGATCTCAGGATTTTTGAGAATAAGCCATTAAGGGATAGTGTTTTGAAGTATTGAAATTCAATAAATTATCTCGGATGAGGAGTTTCCCTGCTCATGTACACAATATACAATTTACATCACAATACTACAAATTGCATTCCTTTTCACCTGATATTTTAGCTGGCGAACTGCAGCACATAACAAAGCATGGTAGGTACTTTCCCAACAACTAATAAGCAGTAAGAATGTTGGAGAGGAAGACCTGTGGCGTTTCTGCAGTCATCGCATGATCTGCCACTACTGTCACTAGCCACTTCACTACACAACTGTACGAAAAATAAGTGTAAGATACTTTAGATACTGCAAACACAAGCAAACCCATTTTGAAGAAAGAGAAAAGTCTTTCTGTATGGACTAAGTTACCTATAGCCTCCTCTAAGTATTTAAGTCTCACTCAATATTCATAATTATTTAGTAGTTTAACTCTTCGGCCCATTATATTAGTTTGCTAGTCTATAAATCATGAGTCATGATGAGCAAGTCAAGAGCTGCAAGTAACTTCCTTGGACGCCATTTATTCTATCCTATCCCATGTAAAATGTATTGTAAAAAATAGACACATCGTTAGAGACCACAGACTCAGACCTACTAAGCCTAGGTATATTTTTTTCAGTGGAAAAGGCAGAGCATTAAAGGGTTACGTAAATAAAGGATAGAATAATGTGATACCTAATTAAAATTGGATAAAAAAATGTCTAATTGTACAGGAAGTAATTTTGAACTGATTTTCAAATTCCAGCGTGCTTTTCAATTGAAATTGTCTTCAGGAATTAAGGGAGGATTAGGATTATTATTATTCATTCAATTAAGGAGTTGTGGTCTACTTTTGACTAGATTGCATAAATGTGCGTGTCATGGATATATGCTTATGACTAGAACTGGGATTGCTCATTGTTGTTGTAGTGAAGTACTGGTACGAAATTGGGAAATTTATAGTACATAGTTATTCATAAAAAGCACTTTTCCTTGCTTTCCCCAGTCACCATTGCAGAATATACGCAAAATGGTTATAAATCAAATCTCCGAATCCAGATTCCGAGAATTTGAAACAAAGCAATGTACAGAGTTGAAAAAATATCAAAAGAGGGAATAAAAGTTTCGGTCATTTAGAAGGCAAGCCGATGGCGCTCTACATTTCCCCTCTTTTTGACATCTCAATATTATTTTTCTAAAAATGTTACTATGGCCCGGGATATAGAAAACATATAGGTTAGTGTCAAAACTATTGACCTCCTTCCTGGTCATATACTAGAAATAATATAATAACATCGTTAATATCGCACTTACTACAACTTTTATTTACATATTGCCTCCTGCCTTTGCTTGGTTTCCTTCCTTTACTATGAAGCGTGCTTTCTAGCATGACATATTTATTAGCATATAGGTTCACTGTTTTCATTCCATTGCATTTTGTTGGGAACTTCCGGAACGATGATAGTTATGATGCTCATTTTGCATGTTCCTCTTTACTGTTTTCTTAATCTACTATCAACCATATTTACATCACACAAAGTTTGCATAGTATTAAAACATTAGTCATTCTTCATTCATATGTAACACATTTTCCCTACGGTTGACGGTTACTGCATGAGGACTGAGTAACAACTCCTTGCTGTCTTCCTCATCACTCTAGTCATTATCCTATGCCTATGAATCTATGAACTAACTGTTTTTCCTCGAATAGAGATTTGTAAGTCTGGTAGTCAAGTCAAGATTAACTTCTGGTTATTTTAATAGAAATATATTAGTAAATAATAATTTGAATAAATTATATCTGTATTTAAAGATATTCTGATGTACACCGTGCCACAATTAGAATTACTTTTGTAGCTGATTTCCGGTTAGTATAAATTTCGATTGAACTTTTGTAACATTATGAGTTTATGAGTTTATTAAGTTTGCGATTATTTTGGCATTACTATTCCACCAATTTAAACTTTTGTCCGATTTTCAGCCAGCTTTAGCCGGTGGGCAGAGCTAAAGGGTTTTGCCCGGGGCAAAACTGAACCCTGCTTTCAAAACAGTACGAAATAACAATTAAATATTTAGTAAAGCAAAAAT
>JABASI010004987.1:0-13071 GCA_019776505.1 Tomocerus nigrus | reverse complement strand
ACTTATCTCATACTTTAGTTACGAGACTAGATAATTATCTTTCAACTCTATCAAACTCTCCTCTTAAGTATCCTTATCTCCTGTGCATGAGAAATATCCAGCGAATCAAAACTACGTTCTAAACCTTCGCTTCTAATTCTAATGCACATTGCATTGTAGTGGGATGTACGTACATAACATATAACTACTTTTTCTACCTTTTTCAAGTTCCTATCTTGCAACTTGCAAAAACTTGGAAAATAGTAGCAAGCAATTAAAATATACTTCATCAATATTGAGGAAAAACAGATATGTACATGCACGTTCATGTCTAAATCTCTCTAAAGTATAAATTATGTAAAAGCTGCAGGTGTACAGTAACATGTTCAAATCAAAATGCGTGAGAATGAAGTGTGCAGCTACAGCAAGGAACTACTGTTTTTAATAAATGGCATGCGAAAAGAGGTTTTTCTCATTAACATATTATTGCAACATAATAACATAATAATATCTGTGCAACGATGCACTTGTAATGTTGCACATTAAATTGAAATCGATGATTCATGGTACGTCATAGCTAATACCAGTGTACAAAGTATCCATGATTAAAATTATTTTTAATCAGATCAGTGCAACTATTTTAGCCTTCATTCATATTAAATAAACGTCAAATCGTGTGATACGGGTACATTTATTAGCATAAAAACGTTACCTTCACCTTAATAATTCTCATTAAACTAAAACGTACCTCGTCTTATTGAAACATTTACTATTGAGATAAAATGTATGTGTTGCAAATGAAAAATATTATATATTATGTAGTGTAAATCTCCAGTCGTTGAAAATAGAGATGAAAAACATAAATCATGTTGCAATCCGTTGTTCTAGATAGTTTTGGGATCCCCTTTCACAGAAAACTAGTCAGAAACAAAGGAAGGCTATAATTAATTTTATTATAATTAATTACGGAAAAATTAAAAACATCCTTGAATGATTATTCTTAGATATTGACTTATTTTGTTTGCTGGAATATTGTAAACCACCAGTAGATATTTCTCAACATCTTTTCTTAGTCTGGATTCTCTGGATTAATAAAAATAGTAGATCTGTATAAAAATGATGAAGTAATTGCATTCGCAAGATAAAGAGCATGAATAATGCTGGTACATTGAGGAACCAGGATAAATGTATCATTATCTTTGTTAGCATCCTTGCTTCTAAGTGACTTATCAATGCTCATCAACGGAACGCAAGTGCAATTAATGGAAATAGAATTAGAAAGGGTACGTACGTGGGTGCAACGAGGGTTGTAATAACCTTACAGGAGAATCCTATAGAACTTGATGACGTCTGTCAGCTGCTGTTCATTTTACTGATACTAACTATACTAAACCCAATATCAGAATAACACATACCTAGTGTTGTATATACCTAAGAGGCATATTGCTATTATTAGCGTAGTCCATTCATTATTAGGAGCTTTATGTGCAAGACAACATTTTCCAATGTTCATTTACTTGAAAAATCCACACATGATGATGGAAGAACAAGCTAACAGCTCATTAAATGAAATTACACAAAAATTCATATTAACTTCTATGCTTTGTTTCCTGCAGTGAAATAAGACCTGCCCTTCCGTTTCTTATTATTAGTTGTCTGAATGAAGTGCACTGTTAAGCAAATGCATTTCTCACACATTCTCCATCGTCTCCTATATCTTTGCAAATGATGTTTGCTTATGTCGTTAAAATTATCTGCGAACCTTGTCGAAAATACGTAAAATATTTTACACTCTTGCATATCTAGCATTTTTTATCATTATCGGTGAGACACTACTTATAATGCTACAAAAGCGAGACAAGAGCACAGGTAACTGACTTTTACTTACTTTTATGACATGCTATAGGTACTGTTAGCAATGTGGATAGAGTAATCTATTCTTCATTATTATAACTTGTAAGTTGTAATAAAAAGGCTTACCTATAATCCGTATACTTTACACAGTCTGTATATATACAACATAGTGCATAATAAGAAAATTTGTTTTGTCAAGCAATAAATTGAAATTTTAAGTGCCTAGACTGAATGTGTAGGCACATTCTACAGATAATAGCGTAGGCACAGTCATGATGGGCCATTATTACCAAATTTACCTGCTTTTATAAACGGATGTTGTTAGTTTTAGTATATTTATTATGGAAGCAAGTATGTAATAATAACAAATAGTATATTGATAGTAACTATTAAGTTGATAGACAATTATGATAAAACACCTTGTGTGATAACAGCAATATATCACTGACACAGAGAGAGAGGATTAAAAGAGGCAATTTTGCTAATTATAAGAGACACTAAGTTGAAATAATTGAAGAGGGAACAGAGGGATGAATAGCATGTTGATAATAACATTTGTGAATAATGCTGTAATACTAACTGTCTATCTTTAGTATCATGATTTATCATCATTTAAGAAATCATAATGCGATTAAATGTCAAATCCTTAACATAAAAAATAAGTTGGCTCATGGATGTAAACGCACGTCTTAACTATAGAGAGAAAATGATTTTTCCCTAAGATGCGACGGTAATATCTGCTGATTATAAATTGAAGATAAAATATTTATTTAACTATAGATAAAATAAAAGGTGAATGTGTATGTATTTAAATACTTAGCTATGATTATATAGGATGCACATGTTGTAGGATGCTCTGTTTAGGATCGGTTGGTGTTTTGAGAAAGAACAAACAGAATACTTATCGTAAATTGGATGGATGGGTTTATTTATAGGTGTACAAAGCTAAAAGGGCAATAAAAGCTCGTAATGGAATGAAAAGGGTCATGTAATGTAATAGCAAGTAATAGAATGTGCCAGATGACCGTGTGCCGCTTACTAAACAGTCAAAGGCAAGAGGCAAGTCAACTCAACATAGTCAACTATAGTAAAAGAGAGTGAAACTGAATGAAAGATATTTATTATAAGGATGTGCTTTTCCTCCTTACTAGTCCATAGAATATAAACGGAATATAAAGAGTTAAATAGTAGAGGATATAGCCAGAGAGAAACTGACTTGACTAGACGATGAGGCTTGCTTGATGCTTCTGCCTTAGCTACTTATTATAATAACAAGGGAAGTGAGTCGGTCGTCGTTGGTAGTATGTACGTACGTAGGCATGCATTCAGCATGCAACTCTTGAAGACCAACCGAGAAGATGAGTATATAATGTGTAGAGACTAATAGAAAGACACTCATGTATATTATTTATTTTCTATATTTCAATGTGTGATTATATGAATGCATTGTGTAGTAGTGTAGAGTAAAGAGTGAGAGAGGATGAGTCTGGCTGGAGAAGAGTTCTGGAACTGAAAGGTTGCTGGATGCTGCAGTGCACAAGTTGACTAGGTAGTTTTGACTTGCTTTGCGTTGAACTCGACTCTTCTGGTGTTATGGCCTTTTCATCAAGTCATTTTATCCGGACACCATCAGCCATAACTCAGATAAATTACTGCCAATGTTTGGGCCACAATAAATGATCATAATCTTCCCAAAGCGTTCGGAAACACGATTCACATAAGGTTCCTCCTCACTAAATCCACCTTCATGTACTCCGTCTCTACACTCTTTACTGTCTCTCTCTCTCTCTCTCTTTCCATACTCCATTCTATTCTATACTTTATTATCGTATCGTTAGTATTTTCTGTGTATGAGCTTGTCTTGTCGTTAGTTAGAGTTATGTTATGTTACATTACATGGCAATACAATCTTTATTCGCATAAAGCATACATGTCCCGCCTCCCGCTTGCTTCTCTATTATTAAGTACATAAATATTATATTACATTACCTAACGAGACATATCTTCCAATTGTAAATCTATAACAATAATGATGAGTCAGTGATATCATATACTTTATGGCAACTAAAATTGTTTTACTATATTATCCAAGATATATACACTCGTAGCTAGTTACAATAATCTTCCCCAGACTTTGATGAGATTAACTCTTTATTTATTCATTTTAATTTACTTTTCCTAAGACTTCACCAACAGATTTTATGGCTGATGTTACAGACATGACTTTGAAAATCAACTATCTCTACAAGGAACTCATAAAACTCCTCCTTTGCACAATTCATCCTTTTCAGAAATATTTTCTTCGCTGTATTTTATCAATACTATTACGCATTTGCCCCAAACGGATTGTGTAACTCTGTTACAGTAGATGCCTACAATGAAAGATCTCTGAGGATTAAAATATTGTTTCCTTGTTTCAGTCTCTTCATTGTAATTTTGAATTTTGTAGTGGAAATTTTGGATTGAGATACTAGATACACAGGATAAAAATATCATTCTATAATTTCTTCAATGCACGTTTGAGTTTCTTTGGGGAATAGGAAAATCCTAGAAAAATCGTGATATGAAGTTTTTGTCCCTGCATGATAAGTCTATTCTGTATCTTGCATGAGCAGATAAATGTAACTATCGCAATAACTATAGGAAAACAAGATTTCTACTGATAAAGAACTCAAGATAGAAATATCTTGGATTTCAAGCCTGGGTTTTGGCACATGCATTGTGGATGTGCATATTTTTTATTTAAAACCCCACTGATACAATCACATCACAACTTCATTCGTAAGTATTCAACTGCCCTGTGGACGTTGCATTTGCACACATTCAGAATTCTAATGGCATTGAGCAACTCGGTGACCCATAAGGTTACTTGTTCCAACAGTGTACTAGTACAAACCATTGAAGAAATGCTTTTTAAATTATTATGCATGTATTTTTCCGAGAATATCAAATTCTTGCTGGTTGAATCCTTAATATTGAGAATCATTTGTTTCGAATAAAAACGGTTCTTAGTGGTTTGTGATTTATACAGAAGCTAATTTATACAGTTCCGAACCTGTTATGTGCATAATAGGTTAAGAAGGAGAATAAAAGAGAAAAAATACACAAGCTCATCATCATGTACAACGTCAAAATTTCAGTGATGATATTCAAAAAGGATATAATTTGAAATTACGTGAGAGATAGGTGATCTTTCCCATTTGACTAAACTACTTTGTATTATAACGTCATTACCCGTTGGCCTTGTAATGGTGATACCTATATAAAGTGTAATTTAGTTGAGAGTTGGCTATTTTCGAATTATCTCATAAATCTTGAGGAATTTAAGAGCTAAAGTGGTTTTATTCGACTCAGTCGTCGTTCTGGAAAACTAAATGAGAATTTTACAGTGCAGAATGGAGGAGGGAAGAGTGCGGATTTCATTTCCATTATGTAAATGTGGCCGGAAGAGAGATCAATGAGGAGAGATCTATAACAAAATGGATGAGTTATTGGTCTCAAATGGAGATGTGATGATGAGAGTTCGGTCCAGTGCAGCTCACTGGAAATAACTTTTACACTCCTTTTTTGATATGATGTATTTACGACGTGGACTTTATACTTTATATATATCTTCCTTATGATGAAACTCTATTTTCTGGCAGAAATCGCCGAAATGACTACCTCCACCAGCTTTAAGCTCCATTATAAAGTAAAACATTTCGTTTGCCAGTGAAAATCTGAAATCTCTAGGATGGGGATTACCCATAGTATCCTGTAGCCGATATTATTAGAATGTGGAATAAGCCGCCAAGCAAAGTCAGCCGAGAAGTACGGAAAAGATAGGTACCTACTCTCCTCTCTCCGAGACTCGTGTAGCAAGTAACTAATAGTAAAGTCAATTCAGCTCCTGCTCATTGTGTATGTATCAAGTGTTGCAAAGGGTTGATGGATCGCTCGGGTGCAGGGCATTTCATTTCCCGTGCTCACTTCAATTCTGTTACTGAAATATCCTTTGCACACCGCCGATTCCGATAAGCGTTGACGCTTTTCCACTGCACATCTTTCTTAGCCCATCCCAATACCAAATGATCGAGGATGAGCCTTTATAAACTCTTATCCTACCCTACATTCTTTACATTATTAGCTTTCTATTGCATTGCTAACCTTTCTCTTTTATAACATAGCTACCTAGACATAACCATATACCACCTACTCTTCGAAACTGCGTACACTAACGGTAATGTATGCAAATATTATTTTAACAGCAAATGAATGTAAATTGCTATACATCTTATTGTGTTTTCAAGGGAAAAGAGAGCAATTCACAAAGTTATTACAGTTGCCATTATAATAATTTAATTTCATCTCTTTCTATAAAATCTGGGTCATTTAATTTCTATTGTGTGAAATCCCGTAAAATGTAATCTCAGCATTTAAAAAGGGAATTTCCTGTGTGGAAGAGAGAAGAAGGCTTTACTATTGGTTTGGGGGCGTACTTTATTCTTCTTTTACACGTCTTAACTACCTGTGCTTGTAGTCACTACCATTTTATAAGCATTTTGTCTCATCCGTGTGGAATTAATGTTTTACAGATTTAGTGGTTCACCCTTGCCTTCCCAGTGGCGGGGAGACAAGGACGACAACCGAACAAGGAAATAATATCAGAATATAGAAAGAGGAAAGTTAGTNAGGAAATAATATCAGTGAGTAGAAAGAGGAAAGTTAGTGACTGGAGTCGTCTCTAGGTATCTCATTCTCATACTTCCTCCTATCCAACAACTATCATTCAACTCCTTCGTCTTTCATTTCCGGATTCTGTGTGATGTCTCGAATCTCTCAATCGCTTTAATTTGCTAGTTGCTCCCTCCTATGTTCGTCCTACTACATTCTAACATTACAGTTTTACACACCCCAGAGACTTTACTACTTGTGTCTGCTATATCTATATCATGTAACGTGTAAAATTTATTTGGTGCATTTTACTGACATGGTGTGAAGCTCTTTCATCTGCAACAATGTAAGTATTATAAAACGTGTATTCAAAGAAAATTAGTCAAGTAATCTAAGTTTGGCCACAAAATAGAAGTAAAAGATTTTTATCGCTGAATAATCTAAATCAGTAAATTATTTATTTTGATAAAAATTATTTTCCAAATTGATTGGTTTAAAGCTATAAAGGTTTATCTTCAGATGTCTAATGAGCATTTGAAGTTCCTCTCTACCCTTACCCTTTGCAGTGAAGTCGCATCCCACACAGAATACAGGGAATGGAGGAGTACACAGAGGTATATAGGAATGTATAATTGATTCCGAGTTTTATTATGTTTTCTAGGTAGGCATATCATATCATTTCTTATTGGGAGAGTGATCTATAAATTCTGGCTCATCTTTTGTTGGAATTGAAGTGCTTTTTATTTCCATTGAAATTGAAAATGTCATCTGGATTCTGGATGTTGACTCTAGTATAATAGATGGGTAGAATGCTATATACCATCTATTCTTGTATATTTTTACTTGACATTTCCAGACTCATTGCTAATTGTATTATGAGTAAGAGAGTCTGATTTTGGTCTGAGTAGATCTTGACTTGAGACTCTTATTTTGAAGACGGAAGTCGCAATGGTTGGAAGGATTTTCATGTTCACATTTCGAGAAAAGAATGAAATGGAAACCTCAGGCAGATGCAATTCATATCTTTCTTCATTTTGTTCTGTGTGATTCTATTTTGGAAAAGAAGGAGAGTTGAAACTAATGACTGGTGACATGATTTTCTCTTTTTCTCCATTTGAGTTTTATAAAGATTTGTAGGCTGTGTGGATAGACAATCCAATATAATCTAATCCGATGTACTACTCTTTCGTTTCTACGTATAATCTCTATCATATTATATAAAGCTATTTATTTCTTTGTCTACATTGTTATAAGTCGAGAAATCAGTATCTACTGTGAGTTAGCTACTCTTAATAAACTAATGCGATGTGCTACTGTCAGTAAAGAAGCTACGTCAAAGTCAAAACTGTGTGTATCTGCCATAGACATTGTTATTATTGATCAGAGAGAGAGAGAGAGAGTGTAAGGTTTAGGGTTAAGAATGAACTTTCTCTATGTATAGAGAAATATAAGACGATGGGTACAGTATCTCCTGACTTTTAATGAAAGGACGTAAGCAGAAATTGAATGAAATGAAGGAAAAGGGAGCTGCAAAGGTTCGAATTTCAGACAGACAATAGAAAAACGAGAAAATAATGCTGGAGACATAGTGTCGTTGGACAGAGGACATACATAGACGAGCTATTAGGATCTTTAGCTTCGTTTTATTGATAGAGAAACTGAGTGTAAATGTAAGAAGAGAAGTTTTCCTTGTCATGCCATGGATTTGGATTTATTGAGTCGAAGAATGGACTTGCCTTGGCTTTTCTCACATCCTATATAGAAAAGCAAAGGCATGGCATCCTTGATAGGACGATTTCATAAGGAGATTGACATCCACAACTGTCAAATGAGAGACAGAGTGAGAAAGGATTCAGGACTCGGATTCGATTTGATAATGCTCTCCTTTACTCCATAGAAAAATCCTGTAGTAGTAGAAAGGAGAATTTCTTATAAAGCATGCACTAATAATAGATGTAGTGAACTATTGTGCACGAATAAACTTGATACATACATAACTTTATAATAAATACAAACCTACCCATCTTTGTCAACTTCCTTTTCTTCCCTATTAACTACATAATATGAGCTTGGAAAAGATATGGCTCAACTGCAATGACTTTAAGTCAAGTCGAGACGACATAGAAGTACATCGAAGACAACACACACACACAGGACGATGTATAGAGATAGACGAAGACATTGACGGCTCTTCTTTCCTCTTCTGTCTCCATCATCCATTTATTCCCACAATAATACTCCAGTATAGCCCAGTAAGTAGGAAAAAGGAGATATGAGAAAATTCCTCCGAAAAAAGGGGTGAGGGTGGATGTGGATGAGGATGTGGATGTGGATTGGATCTCTCTGGACTGGAATTCTGAACAAGTCAATGGAAATCAAAGGAAACCAACTGAGCAAATAAGCCAAAAGCAAAGTCACTCATTCTAAATCGCGGTAATCTATAAGAGAAAACGTGTGGGGACTGAGTTTTACCAAAATAATAGCCCTACTATACTGTTTCTTTTCTACCTAGAAACTTTCTGACTTAATGTTGTTAGTTTAACTAACTGGAGTTGGCTGGAGTTGGATAACTGGACGTAAGGACAGAATCAAATGAAACGAAATAAGTCCTTACATTTTTCCTCACACTATCTGTCCTTCCATATCCTTTCGTTTTATCCAGCATCCCACCAACAGCTACTCGATTTTCTCTCTCTTCCTTTCTGTTTTGACACTTTTCAAACTCTCTCATCATCATCTAAAAAGAGTACACGAAATTTGATATCCTTCCCTTCCCTTGTTTCCTCTTTCTCCACCGAAAATACGGAAGACAAGACAAGTCAAACTGGACTACACAGAGTCTAAATCTAAAATCCACTTTTACCTAACACCATCATCACTATATGTATTGACTACTGTTGAAACGACTTTATGTCGACTTTGAGTTTCGTCCCCAATCCTTCTGTTCCGTCTCCGTCCTTTTTCAATCGACTTGACTCACGCAAGCGACTTTCATTTGGTTCGTTGCTTTTGCTTTGCTTTCGCATTAGTTTACTTTAGCTCTTTGACTCGAGCCATTTAAGATATGGCGTTAAATCGAATTTATACTTACACATTCTATTTCTAACCAAAAAATCATCTCTTTTCCTTCCTTTTATAATAGCTGTGTATTTGTAGAGCAAATAGAGTACAATGTTCGTGAGCAATTCTTGTGGCTACAATGATTTATCATTTTTCCTACAAGAAATGGGAGCATAAATTTTGGAGGACTAAAAAATAAAAAATTTCATAGATGGACAGATTTGACTTATTGTTAGTATAAGCCCTGTGGATGCATCCCACACAAACATCATAAGAATGTTACATACAAGTCCATAAGACATAAAGGTGGGCAAATAAATTCACGAAAACTACCTTAACAGTTGATATATGTCATTTTTCTGTCAGCCTACATAATATTAACTCCTATCGTATCGTATTATTATTATCAATCAATAACATCTGGTAATTTCAATAGCAGAGCACATCATCGTCCCAAAAAACAAAGCGATGAAAAGTAAATAAACAATCATCTGCATATTTCCATGTCCATTATGGCTTTTGCCTCGCTCCAGTCCAACTAATGTCTACCTTTTCCGATTATCACAGACGTTTATTATTTACCAAATAGGTAATAAATCCTTGTGTAAATTACAAATGATTGGAAGCATGAGGATGATTTGGGTCCGAATTAGGAATGAAAGTGCATCATGCTCTCACGATATGTAAATAAGAAACGCCTTAGTTGCTTCTCGATTCAACAAATCTCTGTCGTGGCCATATCTCTAATCCACCACCAAACTATCCTCTAACTTAATAAATAACAACATATAAATATCAACCATAATCATATGATACCCAGAATATATAAACACCAATATGTATGTATATCCTAAACGTTTCACCCTATATTCAAATTACAATCTGTTACATTTACATTGCACTACTTTTATAGTGTACGGACAAGAATAAAATAAGGAACATTCATTTTATTATTGAGATTATGATTTTCGTGTAATTCTTTTAAGTGTATCAGCAAGGTGCAAGAACATTACACGATAAAATATTTACAACACATCATTATCATTCTCTTCCTCTTATATGTATTATGTATCACATGTGTTATAATCCCACTTACTCTATATTTGTAATAATAAATGAAATTGAAATATTATAACAATCGATCCAACAATGAGTATAGGGCATTATAATTTATGATATGATCCAGGTGAAGCTTTATGTAGAAATTACAGTACACATAGGTAAGTATTAGATATGTAGAGAGAGGGAGAGAGAGAGAGAGAGAAGGAAACAAGAATCAATTGGAGTACTCTTGGTTATAATGTTAACTAATTGTGAACTATGTTAAGGTATAATGCTAAGGTGCCTTGCTTGCTTTTATTACTGGTTATCATCTCGATCCTTACATGAGGATAATCTGCATACTTTAATCAGACAGGATAATAGATTTTTCGCTTTGTAGCTCTAGTCATTATGCTGTCATTATAAATCAGACATTGCGATCACACAGCCCACGTTTTCGTAGTCGAACACCTATCCCTCCATTCTGATATTCTTTTATCCCAATGCCTATCTGCATATATTGGAGAGGCAAGACATTCTCTCTAAATCAGACATAGCTCTGTCTCAGGACAAGATCAGAGAGCGAGCACACAACACACTCGAGTTTCTCATATTTATTTTCAGAAGAACAGCGTTTAGTTAGAGTCTTTAAAAGGTAGAGTCATCTAAAGTAATGTAATGTACTATTATCCCTTGTAGGTCAAATAAAATGAATATCTATCGACAATTGCAACTAAAGGATCGTTCGATTCAATCTTTCAACAAGTTTTCTTGGCTCTTTCTCAGAAGAGCGTTTCGTTTGGTGCGAGTTGCCCCTTGAGGCCCAACCTCGATCCTAAGTGAGTGTGAGTATCTGGCTTGGTGATTGGATTCGATTGGAGGCGATGCAATAATATTCGACAGAACACTCCATTGGAGTATCGAGAATTCATCCTATGTCTCCTGTCTCTATGTAGGATGTAATAGGCACTGTCTTTACAGCCAACTACCAACCAAGGTGTCGATTAATTCCAACTTATACACTTTTTAATAGATAAACACACTGTAAGTCCTTTCTCGCCTAATGGGCAATACAATAGTACAGAGATATGCTAATGCATCCTTTCTTATTATTTTCTGTCCATTCCGATGATTATCTGAGCGAGGAACATAAAATGGTTATGTGATAATGAGGGACCCACACAAGACACAACACTATCCAACTATTTAGCAGACAAGAAAAGACAGAGCCACCATTAGGCTTCCATACCACTACCTACCTACCTACCTAGGTATCTACCTTTGATATTTTTTATTCACTATCATTACATAACTCTCCATTTATAACCTAATCGGATCACTTACCTTTGTAACACACAATTACAGATAAAATTGTAAAAGGACAGCCAGGGCCTTTACCTTCTTCCTTTTACCTATCGAAATAAAGTTCCGCACATTGCAGACACTTTTGGACAGGGAGAGAGAGAGAGCTTACATTTATTTCCATCATTAATTGGATGTTTTCTGTTTTATTGATCCTCAAACAGTAAGCTTTTCAGTTTAAGGTAAATAAATAATTGGACGAACAAGATAAGGAGGAGTCACATTGTTAAATACAGTCAGAAAACTATTCTCTCATCTTGTCCTCCCTTCTCTAAAAGTACAATCAACACATTTACATCTGCTTCTCCTCATTATACAATTTTCCTACCTCTACGGCACTTAAAGTCAAGAAGTCGGAAAACTCTTTAAATTCACTAGCTAAAAGTGGAATTTTCTTGTTCATGCTCATATTATGTTAGCACTACCAATGTAATAACTTTGTGATATTTAATTTACGATCTCATTTTACCCTTAGTAGTAAATGTAATGGTAGCCAAATAAAATTGTACCGCCGCATGGGCATACACACATCTAATGGAGTGTATATAAAAATACCTAATCGGAAATTGAAGTGAGATGGAAGTGCTAACTTGTAGATTGAGTTCATTGCTTAATGATTATAATAAAGGATAGTGCTTGCACAATAATAATATGTTAACAATCGGATCGAGAACGCTCCAAGCGATTAACCTGTAGACCCAGCTAACGGCACGCACAGTCACTCATCTCATCACATCAAATTATAGCCACATTACTAATCCATTGTTTTCTCTCTTTCAAAACAGCTTTGTTAAATTGTTTCGATCCAAATTACAGGAAGAGGGATAAGCAGTTGGCTTATCTCCTTTTCATTCTATCGTATTTACTAAATGTATGGCTATGCCTCAATTCTATTTATCCCAACATGACAAGTATGTATGCTTTTCTAAGTACCCACCATAGCCGAAAGTTTAAAACTTTTAAACAAGAAGTTTTCAGTTTGAAATAAAAATCAATAGTAATTATTGCCGTAGATTTTTTGGGATTTTTATGAGACAAGTTAAAATTGTCGCTTTCTGTTGTATTTATTTATTTGCTCACTCTTACGACTTAATCATAAATCCATTTTTGAATTGAATATAT
>JABASI010004986.1:0-13071 GCA_019776505.1 Tomocerus nigrus | reverse complement strand
ATACAAAAATTTCGGAAAACTCCCACTCTCACTCACCCTCTCACTATTAAAACACAGACAAAATGTGAGTGGGAGGGGGAGTGAGAGTGGGAGTTTTCATTTAAGAATATGGGCCTAAGTAGAATTGTATTCTAAAATTTAACATTTTATGTTTTTACTTTTACAGTCGAGCAGTAGTGCGGATAGTCTGAAAATCTTCCGATTTCCTTGTGTTATTCCTATTTGTTATTGTTTTCTTGCATTTATGGTTTCAAATCTAAAGACAGTTACTACTGTGTTCATGCAAAATTTGCTTTTCTAGTCCCAATATATCGTTATGAACCATTCGCTATTTATCATTAACAAACTGACTGCTGTAGGATGGATCTGCCGTAGCTCCATGTTAAAATTTTTTGCAACGAAAACATTTCAAACACAAATGTCAATTAAGATAAAAATATTGTTCAACACGATTCTATGCATTTCTTATTAACCTTACCTGTATTAGTAAGTATATATTATTTTACTACTCAGTATTTACTAGACTATAGGTACCTACTGAAAAATATAAAGGTAACCTTTTCTGATTTATCTTATAATTACGACGTCTACGACTGACAAATGACCAGTGATATGTCATCGTAACTTAAGGGCAGCTTTTGAATATTAATTGTTTCCGTTCACATTGTTGAATTGAATATTTTCCTATGCAAAAAATACAGTTAAAGATATATTTGTAATTTGTAAACATAATATTGTTATCATGTTATCGAGTAAGGAACTTTGTATGGTAAAGCGATACATTTACATTGTGCACTAGAATTTTTTTAGTTAGCATCCGCAATTTATAAATGCAAATGAATGAAATTTCTACAAAATTTTGTGTAAACATTGCTTGAGAGAATTAGCAGGGCTCAATTTGCAGAGAAATAAGTATAATTAATGTCCACATTTTGCAAAAAGGCTTTTGATATTATAGATGCGAGATATCATTATCCTGATATGAACTCATGATTGTGACGTGTGGCAGCTTATGTTTGCTTTTATTGACGTTGATGGTAATAGTCCACGGGGATATACTTATGTGCGACTCATCCATAAATAAATGTTTTTTGCTTAAATGTGAATGACTTATTGCCATTAGACTTTGTAAAGCTATATCATTTAACCTTTTTTGTAATTTAATACCTTGTCGAAAATAAGTAACGATATTTAAAACCACTTTACAATGTTTGGCATCGGTGCGCATTAAAGGTGTCTACCAATTAATTTGAAACTCAATAAATAAACTGCCAATTGTCTATTTTGTCTCCATTTAATGCATTTTTGTCCGTTTATACAAGTACTAAATAAATAATTTATGCATAGATAATTATTACAGGAAAGACAAAAAAAATCCTCCATTCATGATCTTCTATGTTCTTATGTCCTAAATAAAATTCCACTCAGGAATCCACAGGGTTTTAACTGCGCCTAAGTAATAAATCTGTAAGTTTTGTGCAGTCGTTTAACTTTTTACAGAAAAATTGTTTTGGTAATAGAGTGACTACACTACCGTAGGAACTTGCAATTTTAATTGGAATTTTAATAGGAGTTCATTAATTGTGAAATATTTTGGCGAAAGTTCATTGCACATCCTCAATACATCAAAGAAAACTAAGAGAAATATGATAAGAGATTAATAATTGCATGGTGATGGGCGATTTAGGTTTTGACGATGATTCTCCGTAAAAAGGTTCTTTAGGCCATGTCCCTTCGATTTTCTCTAATAAGTTGTCTGTTCGTGGGAAAATAAACGGTAAAAACAAAAACCCAGTACTAATATGTTAATTCCAGTGATAACCGTGTCCATAATGCTCATAATCAGGTTCATATTCATAATGTCATAATATGTTTACAGCCTTGTGGTATCCTAAATTGCCATCGGTTGTGATTACAAAGTGTTTTGTGCGATATGACCTAAATGAGTGAATACACAGCGACATGTTTTTGAAGACTGCTTTACCATTATTATCAACATTTACTATAAAAAAGTGCCTAAATAGATGCGAATTAGGTTGGCTATCTACAAAATTAAATATCATTATTTCCTACGTAGAATAATATATTTAACTTATAGTATTGGCCATGTGTGAACTAAATGTGATGTGTCAAAAAGTAAAATATGTTGAAATTAGGAAGGTAGGTACGTGCTTCTCCCTAATAACTTCTGCATGCCATTATTGCCATTTACAAAGCATGCTACAGGAAAATTAAACATTGTCAGTAGATAGGCAAACTAACTTAAAATTAGATTAGATAAAATATACATCCACGCACACAGCTGCGTTGTTGTAATCATAATTTCCTTCTTTTTTATCAGAATGCTCCGGATTATGTAATAATATAAAATTTACAGCTATACAGCTTGTACCAGCTGCAGCAAAAACATTTATTATTCTTGTCATCAACAATCATCCAATTAATTCTGTGGGCGTTAACTTTTTATTAATCGCATTCCTAAAAAAGTTAACATTTAAAAGCATATATACAAACAAAACTACATACATGAATTAAAAGAAAAACGTAATTTCTGACATGGTTAAAATTCAAAATTACAATGCAAAATATTGAATTAGCAAATGGATGGTAGTGAAACGTAATTGTTTTCTGGCCAAAATGTTTAATGGTAAGAGGAAATAATGCTGAAATAATGCAGTAATTGGGAATATTTGGTTATAAATAATATGTAAATATTAATATGAGAAGATCATTGCATTGCGTTATAATCAGGTTTATTTCCACGAGCAGATCTATACTGCATTATAATAAATAGAAAATAACTACGCAGTATATTTTCCCACCCGACGCAATAAAATGAACACACCATGCCTTCTTTTATTCTTCCTTGTTGTTTGTTTCTTTCTTTCGCTAGATTATCTGTATGCTTACATATAAAACGAGTCAATATATTAATGTCAGTTAAAATACTATCAACCCAACGCAACCTGCTAAACACTTGTATGGTATCATATAGAATTATTATAGAAATATATTATGTCATAATTTTGGTTTTTATCGTGCATATCCTGTTTATAAACGTTAAAAATAGCAACACCTAGAGTTATATTTATTTGCCTTGATTATTTATAACCGAAAGTGCCATTAAGCGATTAATTAAAAGGAAAATCAAGGGCACGTGAGTGATATCATTGTGAATTTCCTGCACGAGGGTATTTATTAACTTTTAACTGGATCTTTCTCGCTGTAATATTTCATCTCTTAATGAAATTTCCTGTGGAGAAGTAAAAATATTTTGTGTTGATGCAAGAATGCTTTTTCAAGATAAAAATCTGCTTGCAGTAAAATAAGAGAAAAATATGACAGAACATTAAAAGCATCTTGTGGGTTTGTAATAAATGTTTTCGGGGTCAATTTTATACTTTGTTGTTTTCATTTATGTGTGTGCTCTAATTTATTTTGTGATGTAATTTTATCAACCTGGGTTTATTCCTTATCCAATCTGTACTTGTTTTTGAGTTTGCGGTTTACTAGGGATAATCGTGTCACTGTTCTCATTACAAATTAAAAAACTCCTGTTTAAAGTTCTCTCTACACTAATTATGTCTTCTGAATAATTAAGGTTATTATTTTATTCATTCATTTTATTATGTAAGCTAAAGATAATTATTTTCTTGCTAGTAATTTTGTTTTGGTTAGGATCTACCTGTCGAGTAGGATTCACCTTGTATAAATCTAAATCTGTCAGGGACTTTTTTCATTTGTACTTAATTCTTTGTGAAGGTTTTAATATTTTCCTGTTAGTAAATGGTGTTGCGTATATTTCCTTCCTATAATAAATCTTTGTGATTTGTATAGAGGATAATGTTAGGAGGATATCTTTATAGCCTGGTATGGAGAAGATGGATTTCATTTCTGTCATTTCTATTCAAAATGAGTAAATTCTAAGGAAAAGGGACTTGAAATGAAGTTGTAAGTTAAAAGGAGAGTTATATAAACATGAATTTTCAACATCCGATTGTGGTTTACAATGTTTTTCTAGTTTATAGTTGAATGGGCGAAGAAGGAGCTCGTTGCTCTTGTATTTTCTGTCGTATTTGATGCAGATGTAATAATGTGTATTTAATGTAGTAGAGAGGAAAAGGGGCGAATGATGGAGACTAGTTCTATTGGGAGGTTGGAAAAATGTGTCCAAGGTTTCAAAGCTCAGGATTCCCTCAAGATATTTTCTGCCTTCATTGCACATGAGAATAGTGGAGAAGGGAGAACTGGGAGAAGTGTTATTTGTAGTGGTTAGTATTTCCCTGCCTGCCCGCCTTTAATTCTGTTAGTGAACTTTTTGGTCCCTGCTCCTGCAGTTGTCTATCCATCCATACAGAACTGCTCTACTCTACACATTCTCTTCTTCTCGTCTGTTCTTCTGGACTGCTTTACCTTTTTACGTCTCTACGAGGAGGAAGGCATAGGCTGACAGAAAGGCATTACGGTTTGTATTAGTTCTATGTAGTTTTGTACTAAGTATAAGTATTATCAAATGGTAATATAACATTTTGGTGGCTGCTTCTTTGCCTTTCCTGTCCTGTCATTGTATTTTCTGCGTAAAAGTAAGAGGGAATTCAGTAGAACACCTTCAGCATATTATACGAGAATATCTTCTTATGTACGTACGAGTGCAATGCATGCTAAGCTTTTCGTAGTATGTAATATACTAGATTTATTACAAGAGAAAACGAGGCGAGGGAAGTTAACTTTGATTATTGCTACACACAACATGTAACATTCACTACATAATGTCCACTATAATATTGTATCATACATACTGATAGATAGATAGAAAGAACTGCATTGACTGGAACGGATTGGCTTAGTCAGCAATATTATTGGAAATGTTCATACATTTAAACATTTTTATTACATCTCGGATTACTAACTACGCTAATATAAATTGCTAACGTAAACAGTGACACATAAAAGATAATATTCCAGTGACTGACACAAATTACTCAATAGAATACTATATTATCAGTATAGCTTGCTAAATTATTTCTTGTCACACAGAAAATTAACATTCACATATGAATTAATATTTGCATAGGAAATTATCTTTATTTAAACATTTATATTGCCTGTTTCCTACTTGCCTATAATATTTTATTATATAATAGATACAGCACACTTTTCACTTTACATATACCTAAGGATACGTCACCTCATCCTAATTTGCCTGCGTGTTTTACAGCTACAGAATTTTAAATTATAAACAGGTGGAATGCTTTATTTTTATTTTTCTAAATTGATGCTTTAATTTCTTTTATTTCTACTCATCATTTTCCAGCTTGGGTGTGTTTGGCTCTTTCGACTAATAAATGTACATAATAGGTTTCTGGGCATAATAAAAATATTTCTCTTCTCAATGGCATTTCTTATTTATAAGCTAAGAATTTAAAAGGACAGAGAAAAGGTTGCATATCCTAATAACTTTAACCTACCTCCTCCCGTAATATTTATTACGAAAGAAAAACAAGGAATGGAATTTTCTAATGTATAAGTCCGTAAGAAACGTAAATCTACGTGGACTGTTGAATTTGTATGCATTATAGAATAGAGCAGAAGAGCTCGAGTTGTGAACTTATTGTGGTGGTTCGTTCGTCTCTGTTACTCACTGGCTCCCCAGTAGTATTCGCCCTATAGAAAGAAAAAGGAAAAATACACACATAAGTAATGCAGGCAATGTAATGTGTGCAAGGAAATATCCGTTTGTTCACCACCTGATTCTACAGAAATAAATAAATCACTCAAATTTAATTTGTAAGCAAAATAAAATATAAACAATCAACGTCGTACTCTAAAATTGTGGAGATGAAATTTTTACTATTTATTTAAATTATTTTAAATCCTGCAATATTCATCGGCTAGAATATTCTTACTGGACAAAATACCATTTTCCGTATAGGTTAGCAATTACCATTATGGACAAATAGTATTATTATCTACTTTAAAATTCAATTCTTTTTACTAGTCACGATTGGGAAAGGCGCCTAGTACCTAGCTAATTTCCTAAAAATAAATTCTCGAGCATTACACTTACACACATAACACGATATAAGACATTGGTGTTTTCTATCTGTGTGGCCTTACTCCCATTTTTGTTATGCAACTGAATATTTATTAGTTTATTATTATTTCTTCTTTATTCCACGAGGTGTTCCATAATTATTTCTCTGTCGTTAATTAAAACAATAATATGTTGAATGAAAGAATGAAACCATTATTTTACGAAAATAATTACGGCTTCCGGTAGTATTTTTAAACATTATTTCTTGTAGTGGTGATGTGGTGTCTTTTTAGCTCTAACTTTTTTGTGCAACTTTTTAGCTCTCACTAAATTTTAGTTCATTGTTGCTGGAATATTAATACTTAATAAATTTTGATTGTGTTTGATTTATTTTTAGGATCAAACGGAAACCAGAAAATATCAAAAAGAAAAAGGATATGGCTGTTGTGACTCCAAATACTCGCAGTCACACTCACAATCAAACTCAAAAGAGAATACTTAGCAGAAATAAGGGGGTGAAAATTAAAGCTTCCGTTAATTGCAAAATGGAAATACCGAATTTAAATTTTCCAACGGGACTTTCAATAGGATCTCTAACTGGAGTAATGAGTGAAAAAACCCCTTCCAATATTATTTTTGAAACTCCTGCTCAAATTGCATCTAAAAAAGACAAGGAGACTAAAAAAGTAAACTAATTTTTTTCGTTAATTTTCATCAGCGATGCTGTGGTAAATTAATAGCATTGATGTATATCTTTAATTTTTAATATAAAATCCTACAATGTGGTTATTGTATTCGCGTTTATTTTAAAAATCGCAATCATAGCGGACATTAATTAATTTGTTATATTGTCAATTTTTTGCATACATTCAGCATTGATGTAATCAGTAATTTTGTCTGAAAATTGTTGATTAAAATTGATAAGTCATTCATGTCATATTTTTAAATACTTTGATGATGTTTCATATTTTACAGGAAAAACCATTGTACTGTAGGATGTGTGTCAGTTTGTGGTTTATTTTTGACAACAATTATTAATTTTTAAAAGTTGTATCATGAAATTGGTTCACAACTGACAACTGATAATGTTCTATTTTGAATGACAGTTAGCCAGATTTTCAATAATTTATTACATTTTATGCTGCAGCATCGGCAAAACCAACATTCTCATTTAGAAACCCGTTAAACTGTTTTAATCTCCACAATTTTATTATGTGAAATCATTTGTTTTTTCTTTGTATTTTTTCAGAAAGTACTGGCTCCTGCAAATAATACAACGGCATATCGAAAGTCAATGCGTTTACTGATACGGAACTCTAATACTCTAGCGGAAAAATACTCTAGCGGAGGTAATGGAATTTATATGAACCTGATTATATTCAAATTTTATGCATCATCTGTACTTCCTTGTTGGAACGTGGGATTTTATGGAATAAAAGTGAGGAGATCAGTGTCCGAGAGAATACTAAATTATCAAAATTAATTTCGTTGTTTTTAGTTCCATATCCGTTTGAAATGCCTCGGACTGTAGAGCTCTTAGATACCGATCCTACAAAAGTAGGCTCAGAAAATTTAAAAGGTCTCTATTTGGCAGGATTAGGGCTGTACCAACGGCCAGGTGAGTTATCTACAGCTTTTAATTGCTTGTGATTTAAAGTCAATTCACCATTAGCCAATCAATATTAATCCAATATTGCAATTATAACGAGGAGCTAAAAGTTTAATTATTTTCAATTGTTTTTAAGATGATCGTGGTATGAGATATCAGCGGCAATTACTCCAAGATGAATGTGTAAGATTTAAAGATGCATTTTAAAATTAAGTTCTTTAACAGCATTAAAATTGTCAGTCTAATTTTGATATCCATTTTCTAGGAAAATTTTGTAAACTCCCAAGTGAAAAAAGACATCAGCTCTTCCTCTGAAGAAACAATAGATAACTCTCAAGTCAACATAGACAATACTGAGCCTGAAATAGCTTCCCCAGTTAAAACTACGAATAAATCTGACGAAGAGAATAAACTAAAGTGGAAAAAAGTAAACTCCAATTGGGATGTCAATATGACTGTGGTCATAACCCCTGTCAGTCAAAGTAGCAACAACGATTATAGTCAAATTTCTTCATCAGAAAACAATTTAGAAAGCGATTTAGAAACAGGATCGTTTTCTGACTGCAATAATAAGTCTTCCAATGCGGATTCTGATGACGATGATGGCTGGCAAAATTTTGGCAGTTTTATTGAAGCTCAAATTAGCGAAGAGATTATAGTCAAACCTAAGTGTAGCAAGGGAGAAATCGAAGGTAAGATTTTAACTCAATTGAAATTCTTTTATTCAATTTTTTCATTGATTTTGATTTTCAGTATATTGTATTTCAATTAAAAATAAAAATGCGAATTTCTATTTCAGAAGCCAAAATGAAAATAGCGAATATGACTAAGGAATGGAATATATTCTTGAAGGGCCCTTGAACTTCATGTTTCGTAGTGCACCTAAAAAATCTTTGTTGACCTACTCAGTATAAATATAAACGCATCACAGACAGAATTAATTTGTTATACAATACAAATTAAATACATTTTTCAAAAAATAATGTTCCGCAGTCATAATAAGCATGATTTTGTGTGTTCAGGTTAATTTTCTTGGTTATTTTTCAACGTTATTTAGTACATATCTGCAACTGAATAATCGACATGGTTAAAATGTTAAAAAATGTGATCCTTGTTTATACATCACCCAATAAAATGGTTAAATAAAGCGATTGCATATTCAGAATTTTTTGGCGTGTTTTATTTTAATTGAACATATTTTAATATACAATATGCCTACCTACATTCTTTTGATAGCGAAGATAATCATAAACATAAGGGTTCACTGCAACTGTTTAATGAATAATGTCTATCATCGCATAAAACTGAAGAAACTAATATTTGCCAGGTTTCAATTCTTTAGGGCGTTAACCATATTTTTATATTTGTAGTTAGTGTGTGAAAAGCAAAAGTGGAATTGGATTGGAATTAGCCTTTTCGTTCTTTGGTTCATACTGTATAATTTAAAATAATTACTACGTAATTATACTTAATATATTATTTTAACCATATTCAAAATGTAAACAAATTCAAAACAAATGAACTAATTCTGTACATTACTAATTCCATTACTAATATTAATTTTATATTCTGAAACTGAAGAGCGTCCCTGTTCTGGAAAGCTGTTTTTCCATTAACTTCCATTAGGTGGACCTAATGGGAACCACTGCGCTGTTGATGCTCAGAAACCGCTGTCCACCAGAAAGATATCTTATTGTGGGGTTTTAGTTGCCACGATGTGCTGCAACAGCTTTAGAACTTCCACATCGTTGTTCCAAGCTTTTGTTTTCTTTCCTTTTACATAAAAATAACATTTATAAAATACAATACGACATACCTTTCAATCAAAGATAATAAAATAATAGTACATAGTAATACAATTATTTACATGCTACTTCCGACATTTGAGAAAACAGGGTTGGACGGTTGGACTTTGGAGTATTTGTACGTGGGTAGGGTACGCACGTACGGAGGCACAAAAGACTTAGAAATATTTTTCGGGTACATTTTCTGAACATAGAATCGGAGGCAACATTTTCTTTTGACGGAAATATTTCACTGTTGCATGTTGCAACATTTTCCCGGTCTTTGCGTGGACATTTAAATGTATTGTTGTGGGGATTTGGTTAACCAGTTTACTCTGGAGATTTTATTGACCAGTTTACTCTGGAGGTTTTGTTAACCAGTTTACTCCGGTGAAGTTTCGATGATCGATTTTGAGTTCATTTTATATTTAAAGCTCAAAGTCGGGGAAAATGTTGCAACCATGAAATAAATCGGAAAAAACCTTTTTGCCATCAAACCACTCCTTTGGCTCAAACATCGTTTTGAAAATAGGTCCAATTCCAATGTAAATGGCTGAAGTTCAAACGTTCCCATACAGCCTTACATCCCCTCCTTATATAAATCCGGAAAAACTTGTAACCGGAAATAAATTCGGAAAAATGTTTCAACCGGGAAATAAATCGAGAAAAATGTTGCTACCGTGAAATAAACTGGGAAAAATGTTGCAACCGAAATAATATTATGTTCCAGTCTTTTGTTGCATATTGCAACCGTACGCGTACCCGGCGTACCCCAGCCCCAGATGCTAAGCTCTGTTTGGGATGTTGGATTGTTGGATAGGTCTAATGAAAATGAAATGCAAAACAAATTTCATGTAATTTTAATCCTAAACTTACCGAAAACAGGAAACAATTTTAATTTAGACAATTGTTTAATGACAGGAGAAGCTCTTTCATTAGTATCCTCCATTAAAGGGGGAGGGTGAACATCAACAGCAGAGATTGAGGAAGCACCTGCCTCGGGTTCCTTGTTTTCCGCAATTTCTTGGGATTTTATGCTTCTATTTTCTAAAATCATATTTTTAACGGCTCTTGCTGTGCCTGTCTTGTGTAGGGGCCGATGCTCAGTATCATCTACTTCGTCAAATCCATTTTCGTCAACTATTGCATAGTTAATGTTGTAATTTGACGATGATCGTCTACTTCGTGTCCGGGTTGTTTCATCCTTGTGAATCTGCACCCTTCGCGTAGATGCAGATCTTGTTGGTCTCGTTTTCATGATGATAATGTCCTTTGTCCTTGAACACCTCGAGCTCGAGTATTAGTTGGGGGTTAAAACTGTCTAAATTCTTATTTTCACTGGTATAATAGTGGTCACTGAAATAAAAAGTTAAATAAAATAATTTCAATTTTGGAAAGTGACTACTGCCAAAACTGCGGCTGTGCGAAAACAGTAAAAAATAGCAGATTTTAAACTGCTCTTACCAGTTACAGTTATTTCACAATAGCACAAATAGATTTTTACCTAGATATGAAGATATGAATTTTGTAAACACAATTCCAATAAAATAATAGCTTCAGCAAAGATACGTATAATTATTAATTACCAATTTACCATTAACTTACATTAGAAAATTCACGTTGATTTGTGTACGCACAAAATAATACGCACCCTTCTGTACCAACTCTACCAACCAGTTGAAGAAAAGAAAACAATGGGAGCGTAACGCCGACACCTATAGTGTGAGAAACCGTTTTACGGTTTTGCAATGCGATTAATGTTTGGTGGTACATTCAAAAATGCTAGGGTTTCAGCTAACTTTAGGGTTGGGGTTGAATTGGAATCAATAAAGTGGGTTTAATTTGAGAAAAAACTGAGAAATAATACTAGCTCCTAATTTTCTCTTCAAAATGAATGCCCCGCTCACAAAACCAAACCGTAATCGAGACAATAAATTTGAATTGCCATCAAGGGGACCCGCAAAAGACGGCAATGCACAATATTTGAATTTTTGACCGTTATATTGATAAGGGGTCCGTTTTAAAATCGCAATCCACCGCGGTCACCCTATCAAAAATCTTATCGTTCATTGCAATTCGCATATACGCACTTTAGTTACATCTGTTCTGCACTGCAATTGATCCCTGATACTCCAAACTCCAAATATTCATAAAGTGTCTAAAATTCTAAAATCTATCTTCACAGAGCTTGTGTAATTTGTTAATGTTGTGGGCTTGCATACTTCACATTTTCGATACGATGAATCTTTACGAAGCGATGCATGAAAAAGGGTCTCTTTTCAATGTAAATGTCAAAAATTCAACTATTGTGAGCATTGGCACTCAAAGAATTCTTACGCTTAAAGGCTCTTGCTTTCACCGATTTTATTGGAAAACATTTGATGAGGATGGAAAGCCAAACATTTAATTTTCCATAGATGCGCCGGTGCGGGTTGATTAGATGGTGTAGGTCGGTCTTCAGTCAGCGTTTTTGTGATATCCATAAAGCATCCATAAAGTGATGTCCATGTCTACATTTGCAGACGAGATGCGAGAGTTTGACCTTGGGCCCGCCCCTCTCAACCAAGCGGCCACATAACCTAGGGATTTTTGCTAATCCTCAAGAAACTATCCCTCTCTCGTTATGCTTTTTATTGCAAGTTAATTGGCCGATGCTATTTAATAAAAATTACAAAACTGAAAAATATATTCCTGACATCTACAATTCTATGTACAAATATAGACAGAAATCCAGCGCACACGTTGGCGGTTGGCGTATATGGCAATAGGTTAAATGCGCAAACTGAACACAAACATATAACCCAACATAAAACGCTAACTTTCTCGTTTAGGTTAGCGTTCGTGCACAAAAATAAAGGTGCGCAATTTTTTTATTTATTCAGCAAACATTCAAATTGAGCTCATTGTGTCAGTCTAAATCTAATTGTAGGATAATTTATTAAGATTACGTAAAATATTTTATTACATTAAGTAGGTATCTAAATAACAATAAATAAATTATATAGTGCCCCAGATCCCTTTACAAAAAATCGAGAACAAATTCTTCCAGGCGTTGTCAAATAATGTTTTTCCTGGTTTTTTCTGACGGTCTTGGCTATATTAGTCCATACTTGACAAATTCCTGGAACATTTTCAAATTTAAAAGCTGTAAAATTTTCAAATTTTCCAATTTGAAGCATGGAAAAATTTCCTTCTAGGTGTGTCCGCAGGATCAAAAGTCACAGAGCCTCCCACCCAATATTACCTAATATTGGCATTTTCCTTTGCTCTGACATTTTTTATAGCCATTTCGACATCCCATTTTTGCCTAAGTCCACTGGTCCTTCACGTAATTTTGAGCTGCCTTCTTTGCGCAAGTTTTCAACCCCAGCATGTGGAGTTCACTGTGCCTAACTGTGGACTTCGGCATAAAAAGTTTTCTTGCGGCAACTCTAAGCAAAAGTGATGGATCCTTGGTTAATGCACTTTTGTCCTTGTTAATGCTTCCTGGGGTCACTTGAGACAATGTCTTCATCAGATACCCTTGTAATTTACATTTCCACTTCTCAAGTATCTAATGATAGTGTAAATTGTCTGCCCGTGTTTTCCTTCTCTCACTAAATGTTTTACGGGGATTTTATTTTGAAATTATTTTGAAATTTTGA
>JABASI010004985.1:0-13078 GCA_019776505.1 Tomocerus nigrus | reverse complement strand
GAACTCTGGCTGATCTGTGTACGAGGAGATGCGTCCTCTCCTCATTTACTCTGATCTGATCTGATTATTAGGTTAGTAGTGAGTGAGGAAGACGCGTAATGGTGCACAGATGAACATGGAGACATGTTTGTAATGTCAGTGCCACACAAGAAGCAGAAATGAAATGGACATGCAGACAGAGGCCGCGAGGAAATGAGGCTGTCTGTGCGCTTTAACTCCGAGCTACAAGAGCCAGGCCAGGCCAGGGCCAGGGAGTTTTTCTGGAGAGGGAAAAGATGGGAAGTTGTATTAGTGGAGTGAGTGGAGCAGGACAGCAAGAACATTAAGTGTAACTAAGTATATTATTATCCTCGGAATAATAGTTAGTGCTTTGTTAGAGGCTCATAGCTCAAGTTAAATGAAGTGGACATGAACTAATCTCATCTTAATGGACATTATAGCCTCACTACCTCTCGCTTTCAATTATACACCTCACTGATCTTGTCGCCTCTTTTTCTCGCCCTATTACTAATGGCAGCAGCCCTAATCCCCCACCAACCAAACTCTTATAATTATATACCCCACAATAATAATCATATCAAGGTTGCTGTACACGATATAGGCCTTTTGCTTACAGCTTATCCGTTGCAGACGTTTTTCGAATAAAATTTCCCTTTTCACTCTGGACCCAAATCTGGTGAATTTGGGTCCAAGTGTACAACTATCTCCATGTTGACTTTAATCGTAAATCGTAGCTGTTTCATGTATTGCATTGCACTGGAGCCAAATTCACAAGACTTGGGAGTTGGGTCCAGGGTGAAAACAGCTAATTTTTATTCCAAAACATTCCACAATGGATAACCTGTAAGCAAAACTAGGATATATCGGAATAGCAATAGCAATAGCAATACGTTAACTATATAATATTATAAGTACCTACCTATCTATAGCGTTCAGTCAGAGTGAGAGTGACTCCAACTCACGCCCTCCGGCTAATCGACGACACAGGCCAGAAGACAATTTCTGAGATTAATTCCGTGCCGGAGCAGTCCCGCCGACTCGATTTAACCTTTCCCCGTCAATCCACATTTACTCCATCTCCTACTTTATCTCACTCCCTAATTCCTATACTATTATTTTCGTCACTTCACGACGACCGACGACCGACCTGCCAAACAGGTTTACCCTTTTTATCAATGGAAATCCTCTTTTTATCCAACTCAAATCAAACCTCTCCTGTCAAACCATCTCGCAGATACACTCTTTTTTACCACATAAATACTAAACCCTTTTTCACATACTCAAAGTCAGACTAGTCAGACAGAAGACAAATTCTTCACCAGAATGACAAATGTGAGAAACCATAATCATAATACGTAAACACACAGTATTATAGCGCACAGAGCACTAGGATAGTTTTTAAATAAATAACTTTCTTATAAATTAATGCTCTCATTCTCATTGCTATAATTTGGGTGTTGCGTCTACGTCGGAATTTTTTAGGTTTTTTAAATAATGCACGCACAGATTCATGAGAATAATTATTTATAGTTAGGTCACGTCACTTTTAGAAATTGTTGTAAGCTGTCTCAAAACGCAAGCTGTCTTATATGCATAAAGACATTTCAATATTCCAAGATGATATGAAATCCCTTGAATTTCTTTTATTGATTTTACTTGGCGTATTGGTTGATCAAGTCAATGTGGTTAAAGAGGACAAGGGGAGGGCAATGAACATAATGACCAATGCTGGAAAGCGTATTTTTGGAGTGATAAAAGAAAGATGTGAGTATGCTGAGTTTGTTTGTAGTTAGAAAGATAAAGTTGTAATAAAAGTGAGCATTAGTTGATGTTGATGTTGATGATGGAGAGAAGGGATTGGCGGATGGCGGGCTTTGAATAAGTAGAGCGGAATGGGATGATTTGAAGGTTTACATAAAAATGGAGGAGAAAAGTATTGGGAGTGGGAGTAGTGGGACTGTGCGGGAAGTCAGTGGAGCGGGGCACGATAAAAATGTAGAACATGGGACGAAAGTGGTTTGCAATTCGGGACGGGAAGGAAATGCTTTAATATTCAATTGCATGGTGAGCGCGGAGTTGAGATTGAGAGTGGCTCTTAATGGACACGAAAGAGAGGACGCGAGGAGAGGCAGGAGAGGCGACTGTCTTTTCAGCAAGGACGAGAGGACGAGAGGAGGTTACAAATCGTTTGTGTCATAACAGTCCCCTCTGGAGAACAAATATCCCGAAATTCAAGGCTTTAAAAATGTTCTGCCAAGATTAAACTAAATGACAGGATAGGACAGGGCCGCCTAAAAATAAACTTGGCCGCATTTCTCTTCCCCGACTTATTTATATGAGCAAATAATTCTTCGGACGGAGCTGCACACTTGCTCCCTTTTTTCTTTTATTGCCAACAATATACTATCAGATTGTAGATTCCAGCCAGAGCGGACAAATCTCCCGGAAAACAAAAAACAGCAGAGTAAAGCCATTCGTCGTAATAATAACACTCACTCATAAGTAGGACACGACACGAGTGAACAACTGTGGCTCAACGGCTGCTGCCCGCCTGCTCCGTCCTCCCCTTCCCTTGTCCATGACAGGCACCCAGAAGAGATGACGATATTTCTGCACTCTCTCCTTCATAATAATCACCCGTGTCACCCGACTCACTCAACTAGTAGGCTCTAGGCACATCAGCCCTTCAACAAAGGAGCCTCATATCCTACTCGTCAAAATCCCATTCATCTCAAGCTACTCCGAATTAAATAATTCATTAAAAAATGTTAGCTCTAAGGCAATTTAGGCATGCAGGACCTATGCCAAATTCAAAATTACTCATTATAACAATCAAAAAATGAGTCAATGACTACTAAGTAGACATTTATATTATTACGACATATGCAATCTCAAATTAAACCATTTTGTCTAGAATTTTGCTTCAGAGATTTCTGATAAGACCTTAAGTCCATTTTCTAAAGAAGCCTTTTGTTCAAGTGTAGGATAGGACCATGGGACTCCTAGCTCCAAACTCTGAATAGCACTGGACGGTGGACACGGAGACGGACTCTGCACTACAAACGGCGTCTAGAGATTATAGAAGGAAGCTCAAACAGAGTTTGCAGACATAAGTAGGAAGTATCGTCCAACCTCGGAATTTACTATTCCTTTGAAAATCGTGTACGATAGTAGCGAGGGCTACCTAATTTTTGAGTCTGAAGTCTGAAGAAATATGGAAAGCTGGAATGAAAATGGGGCGCAGGAGAAGAAGGGATTGAAGAGATGGAGGAGAGGAGGATGGAGGCGGGAAGAGAGCAAAAGTCATAATTGTGTCCTTCCAAGTGATTTAGATAGGACAATAACATCTCTTGACATAAACTACCGTCCGTCCTACATCCACAAACCAACCAGACATCCCACATACCCATTGACACAGGAATCAAAGACACTTCTTCCGACGTCCGCCGTCGTCCGACCCAAATCATAAACTCCACTCTGTCTCTCTCTCTCCGATGCTCTTCTTCTCTCTCAACATTATGTGATACTTCGCCAGATATTTCCACACAAATAAAATAAAACAAATAAATGCAATAAATATAGGAAATGGCACAGGATCCCTTGCAAATTATTTGCTACTTTTTATTTATTGCCACAAATCTCAGCACGACATCACAAGGATTCGGGACAATTCCTTTTTATTCTATTATATCGTCTTCCGCAATGTTTATTACCATTTTTATTTCTACAATTCATTCCACTGTCCATTCTCGAACTCTATTACCTAACATTTTTCATGATCTGCTCTGTGTATTTTCAGAAACAAATTGAATTTATTTAGAAGACATAAATTCCCCTCATTTGCATAACATATACATCGTAGTTGTATTTACCTACTTATATGGTTTTAAGATTCGACTGTTTTTATTGGTACGCCAGTTCTAGTCATTTTCTTTCTCAGATTTGAAAAGAGTTGAAAACATGTTGTTCTTCACATGCCAGTGATGTTTGAAAGGGATGAATAATGCGTGGAGGATAGATATCTCCTCTCTGGATATGCTCTGTCCTCAGATTCAGATCCGTTTCAGTTAAACTGCTTCGTTCTCGTTAACATTCGTTTGACTTTTTTCTAGAGCTAGAGTAAACACGTTGAGTCCCTAATAACGATGCATGCTCCTGATATTATCTACAAACAAAGCATTCCAGTTTGTTTTATAGGGAAATAATGATACAAGGAGGAGGAAGACTTTGGTTCCAAAGCCCTCAGCCGAAACGTCGCGCCGCCACCGCGTGAAAAAACTGCTCGCCGAATGTCTGACAACGACTTATGAACAAAAACTTATAGCATTTATATAAATATTTATACCAGTTTTAGCGTAAACATTGAATTTTTTTCATTTTTGACGATTTTTTAATTTCTTACTTTGAAAATTATTGCCAAAAAATGAATCGGCTGGAAGGATTCCGCCGCCGTGGGTGGAAAGAGCTCGGCTGAGGGCTTTGCTTGGTTGTTATTTACTCAGAGTCATGCAGTCATAGTGAGACTGTGAGAGAGTGAGATGAGAATGATGAGATGCATTGTGCTGTAATATGGAGGTGACGTTGTTAGGAGAAGATTAGAGCAGCACCCTTTCCTTCTCATTGCATACTGCATCTTCCTTTGACGACATCCGACTGGACTGTCTCACAGATTCTCAGATTCTCTTTCATTTCTTTATGCTCTGACTGTATAAAATCCTTGGCCGGCTTCACATCCTCGCCACACACGCATATTTATTTTCTTTACCGTTAACACCAGCACATTTGTCAATGTCTTCTCTGTTATGTTAGCCAACCCATAGCCGCCCCCCTCCCCCCTCTTACTGTTGAACTGAATTATCACAAATATTCTACTCCACTACAACAATCACAGGCTCTTCTGATATTATTTGATGTGGACGAGTCCAAGAACAAGACTCTTTCATTTCCCTTCTTCTCATCTCTTTACACACACATTCACTTTCAAGTTCAATTCAGCCTTTTCAACTTTCGAAATATTCAAATCGTCAAGTTTTGTCAAGTGAGTTGAGCATTGAGCTCTCCGAGAGCATTATAACAACCGACGACCGACTTGCACGTAAATAAAATACATAGCCACCTATAAAAAGCAATGAGTATATGTACCTACCTAGGCATGTATAGTAGATGGCTTTGGTGTTTATATAGTTAAGGGGGATTCTCATCTCTCTCCAAGACGGTTACGAAACTTGAAAATGAGCTACAAGAACTGAAATATGATAAACTGAAATACACTCTTGTGATTACAGGGGAACCCAAACTGTTATAGTAGATGGCTTTGGTGTTTATATAGTTAAGGGGGAGTTTTTGCCTAATATTTTTATCAGATGAGAGGGAAAGATGTTGGAGTGAATGTAAGAGATATTATTAGTGGGAAGGAGCGAGACAAGATGTTAGGAGGATGTTAAGAACCTATAAAAGTATATGTAGGTCTGCGTCGATAGCATCATTTCCAATGCATACGTAGATTATGGACTTCCTTTGCTAGTTGAATGCATGTCGGTGGTTTGTAGGCTAATTCGAAAGAGTCTTGCATCTATCTTTTGAATTTGTAGGCAGAGAGAGTAACAAATCGAAGAGAAGGAGAACAGGATCCTTTTTATTGCCTATTCATGGAAGATGTCTACTAAAGGGAAAAGAGGCGCACCACTGAAAATCCAAACTATATATCCATGTGCTCTGTGTCTGTCAGTGTTTGATATTAGTTTTAGCATTCTTCCCGTTGTAACCGGCTAAATTGGTCAGTGGCATTATTGGACAAAAAAAGTAAAATAATTTTGGCCAAGTAGGAAAAATGATTTTAGCCGGCTAAAAGGGCATTTTGGTCACTACCATTTTATCCCGCAGGCAGTGGTTGTAGTCAAACCCTGTTTGAGTGTGATGTGCTGTAATAGCGACTGCCTTGCCTCCTGCATGTATGGATGTGGCTCTGGCTATTGGAGAAATGCAAAGGCCGAGAATTATTTTGCAAACTACCTTAACTTACTACTCCATAAATACAAAGTCAAAGGAAGCCAATGTAAAGTTTCTCAATTGAAGGACTAGACAGAACGGACAGAAACGCGAGTTTGGCTGTCGACTCGACTAAGGACTCAACTTGTTCCTGTAATAATATTACTTCTAACATGCACTAGACACTATACTACACGAAAGAAAGCCAATGCCGCCTTCCTAGCATAATAGCACATCAAGCAGAGTAAATACTTAGAGCAGCAGTCCTGACTTTGTCGTGTCAATGTCAACTTACAACTCTCGACGACCAAGGAATCCCTACTACTCACATCCAAACTCACGTCACTCTGTCAACTCACATAATAATATCTATACTACTTACGACTAGCTATACTTATATTTATATTATTAGAAAGTCTTCCTATTTTACGCAGAGAAGTATCTTACAAAGTAGCAAATCATTTCCTTTTTCCCATTTACTCTAATTTCTTCCCGCAATACTTCATCATCTTATTGGAACAGGAATTGTGCCAAATAATTATGTCAAACAATAAATTGTTTAGTTCTTTACTAAGGGTGTAGCCTCGTGTAGTCAATAATTATTTAAAGATTTAAGAAAAGTAAGAAAATTCACCAATCCAAAAGCACCCTTTTATTTCACACACATTGTAAGGGGAAAATTTGAAAAAAAAATTCAGGATTAAGCAGGATTGAGGATTAAGCAGGAAAATTCAAATGCTCATCGTGTTGTATTTCATTTATTAATAAGGGTACCTACCTATTCAAGTCTTCCTTTTAAGACTTTCTAGTGGAATATTGTGTTCTTCCAGGATGAGTTTTTTCTAACTGGGTTACATAAAAATGTCAAGGTACATAATATACATAAAGTTAGGGGTTTTCCGTAGCATTATTATATCAAGCACACCTAGTGACTTGAATTGACTTTAGTTTGTGGTGTCTTCTGTAGCAGTTATTGACTCTAATAATATTGCGTGCTGCCAGCGGCAGTTTGGCAATTGGGAAGGAAATGAATAGGAATGGAGAGAAATTCGGAAAAGTAAGAATTTCCAATGAGGAGATAAGTCAGTTGCTGTGAAGCGAAAGTCAGGATGAAGGCACATGCATCCAATCCAACTAGTAGATGAGTGAGCTAGCTGCGATGTTTTATTTATTTGCCTGCTTTCATTGAAAAGGATTGGATTTGCCAACTGCGTTCGGAGGCTAAAGGCGCATTTTGCAATAAGAAAGTGAGGATATTATGCACGACATGCAGAGACAGTGAAGAGGCAGAAGGAGTGGACAGTCCTTGGAGAGAGGGAACAAATGGCCGACATGCCAAGACTCAACCTCCGCAACTTCTTCGACTTGGCTACTTAAAGGAATATTTCTCCCGGTCGACGGACGGACGGACGGAAGGAGACGATATTTATGTATGAGTAAGATCAGATCCTCAACTCTGCTCGCATCTTTTGCAGGACGGACAACAAAATTCCACGCACTCTGCTCCCCAACTCAACTTTCTTCACTTTCTTTTTCGACACTCGTTGACTTTGTGCAAATGCAAGATTCAATTGCAGATAAGCCTGCAAATTCGTCAATCCAGAGTCCGACTTGACTTCCGATAGCGAACACGACACAATTCATCATTTTCTATCCCTATCTCACAAATAGACATTCAATTATTCTACAGCACACCCAAACCTGAAATATGGCTAAACGTTCTCCACCAAACGCACTCTGCGGAATATTTATTCATCTATTGATCCTGGCGCTTTTTCCCTTCTTTTTTGCGCCATGTATGACACAGCACTCAGCAAATGATTTTATTGCTACACAGGGATACCAGGATACCACCAACATTTTCCACGACTTTCCATTTTTCCTGCCTTCAAAAAAGGTGGCTACAATTGAATTTCTTGTGGATATCATGATATCAATCCAATAATTCCAAGCATACACTACAACAATGAGATGTATATTCCAAGCTGACCTGTAGTAGGACATCCGTTTATCTATAAACAAATAGTCGGAAGTGCGAAAATTTGAAAATTAGCAAATTATGTACTAAAATAGCATAAAATCCAAAACTGAATTTTTCTGCTGATCTTTTCATCCACACTTGATGATTTTTTTCCATTTTTCTCTATTTCTAGATTGTAATTGTAATTGCTGCTAGTTTTATTAGGTGCTCACGAAATCAAAAACCTACCATCATGACGATCAAATAGGTGACAGTCTGAGTGTCTGAGTAAGAAAAGTGAGCCAGAATCGACGTTTTTGCTAGTGAGATATGCACTTATTTAAAATCAAATTTCGACGCCTGCGTAAAGGAAATTTTTGATGAGTCACAAAATGCAGCGGGTAAATTAAAGTAGGAAAAGTGACCCAATATTATGTCTACATCTTTATTCTTTATGACTCGATCCTATAATGAGGCAAATATTATTACTTCCTCTTTTTGAATACCTTTTGTACGACTTAGCTGAAGGTATTTACACTGAATGCAAGAAAAGTTACGATGATAATAATATAGGAACTGTAGGTGCATCGTCATATAGGTATTCAGGTATTAATACATAGCCATGCCATAAGACGCAGTAGTACAGTATTGGTGCTATGATCATTTGTTTTATTGTAGTGCAGGGGGGACGGATGTAGGAATTTTTGACGTTGACATAATTTTGTTAGTTGAGCCATTGCCTAGAATGACTTAGTGTGTCGTGTTTTGACAGAAGAGCGGCTTTTTGATGAGAGAGCGCGAGTAGGAGAGAGATGCCCTCCTAATCCTCTCTGATCGTAAATAGAAAAAGGAGGAAAAGGAGTGGACGGAAGAGTTATCAACTGTGGTTGGATGAGGGATGCGACGTCTGCCTCTGTCTGTCTGTTGTATTCGCAGTAGTAAGTCTAGTAAGTGGAATTGTGAACGGAGTAATTTCAATTTGAGCTCGGTCGGTTGGCTGTCAGAGTTCGAATTGAAATTAGTAAAAATTGTGTCTGGAGGAGGTTTGGAGAGAGAGATTCCTTTGAAGAGAACGCGTCCCGAAAACAAAGACGTTTTTCACTCTGATAAACAAAACAGCCATCCGCTTTGTCATTTGTGCATTAAGAATGTCCACGAAGTTCTTTGCTTTATCACATTAGTACTCCAGTCAAGGCAAGTCAACTTCCCCGTCCTCTCTCTCCTCAGCCTCCTCTCTCATTCCAAGAAATCCACTTTCATGCCAGACGACTTATTCCTCCAAAACTTCTTACATTTACATTACATCCCAATCTGAACACAAACAAAAGATCCGCTCCTTATTGCTTTCTGTTTATTCCTCTCCGCCATTGTCTCTCCCTCCATCCCATCCCGCTCTTTTAAGGCTCTCTCTCTCTCATTGCAATTCAAACAACTCCTCACCTCCCCCTAATAAACAACTACAGCAGAGGCCCTTTCATCGCACACAGACCCTTATCATCATCATTTGCCCCTTTAAACCATTCATTCACCTAAAACTTAATTAAAGTAAACTTAACAAAAACATTTCATATCTAGGGTAGATACCAATAACTTAACAGAAAGGGGTCAATTTAGATACGACGCAACTAAAACTCCTTCTAACTATGTAAATTGGTACTGGAACTTAATTCCCATTTGCCCATAAATACCAAATTCCTATTCAGCTGTGACCATCAACTCCCGGCGCCCTACATATTTTTTCTCTCCCTTTTTTGAATTTTTTTGTAACTTTGCACGTTTTCTCAAAATTCCGGAATCAGCTTTAAGATTTCGCATACTTGAATTACACGAGGACGCAACGGTGGGAAGCTGTTTCATACATTCGTAAAATTTGTCGCTGCTGTTAGGCATTACGTATGTTTTGGGCGTGCACAGTATTTACAAAGCTACAACCGCTCCTTTGATGCCTATAAGTTATAGAGATAGTCTTAAATATGTACCAATTGCCTTTTACCAATGTGGCCTAGTTATAAGATTTAAGTTCATCCTATCGGATAGTTCTCTTTCTATCTATCGCTATATGCCTACCTATGTAAATAATTGTAAATGGATAGAGACGGCACACGTAGGCCTTAACAGGAAACTGCTGAAAGAGTTGCATTGTCTATTTATATAGAAGAACAGATCAAAGGCATTGAGAGAGTGCTATGTAACTTTATTGTCTTCTCATTTGTAAAAATTAATTAAAAGATGAAACAATTATCCGGTTACGTAATTAATAGCTCTTCTTGTGCTTCAATCAAATCATAATAAACATCTCCTTACCATAAAACATAGGGAGCACTTTCCTTTTTACCTCCCTATTAATTAAGTGTGGACCAAGAGGATCTTCTATAAGGACAATGATACTTAGCAGCATGCCAAAGTTTGATAACATAAGTAGGCACTAGCTATAATACACTCAAAGAAGTTTGAAAGAAAACGGTGAGTCATTAATAGGAAATTCCTGCTAGAAGCTAAATAAAGAATACCTGCTTTGATTAACTTTGTTTTCTGGATGAAATTCCTAAAGGGCAGTGCTCTCTACTTGAAAATTACATTCGGGTACTCGTCTCGTCCTCAACTGAAGTGAACTCAGGGCCAAATGAGTCAAATCTTTTCTGTGTATATCTGCTACACTAATTAAGTATATAGCTTATATTCATTGGGCTATGAATATTTTTGAACAGGGTCCACCTATGGCCAAATGCATTATTACTAGTTATACTGTGGGCAAAAGTTGAGTTGTGTATGTGCATGCGATCTGTAAACGGAACGTGTCCTTTTCATGTCCATGAAAAGTTTCAACTTTTATGTATGTGCGTTCACAAACAATCAGTGTGTGTCTATATGCATACATCTGACACTGCATGGCATAGTAAGGCAAGGTATTTGTACGTTGTCATCGTTTTGTGTGACAAGGTAAGCACCTCAGCATGTTTTCAAATTAATTTATTTTCTACTGGCGATAAAAATGAAGATTTTGTCGTTAATGCAAAATCCAGACTGGAGAAAATAAATCTCGTTACTATCTCAAATCTCAAGTAAAAAAGTGAATTGTTAACTTGAAAACATTCGGACGGGCTTACCTTCTAACGCAAAAGCATGGCAAGGTAGAAATAGCTTGGACATATAGACGTATAGGTACCTAGACACACATGTTCTATTTATATGAATACATATACCTACCTATACATGGACTGACATGGAGTAAGGAGTATGGAGGTATGTTGAGGGAGGGAGTAGTCTGCGAGTCGGTGGGTCGGAAGTACATGCAGAATGGATGTGAATGTGACACACTTTGGTAATGGAGCTAATGAGACGCATTGGAATCGGGCATTTGCCTCCACCGAAGCGTCGTCGTCGGGAGCTTTAAATGACTCCGGCCGAGTCCACTTGATCCATGAATTCAAATGAGGAGAGGACGAAGCGAGGAAAGCTGGCAATAGCCACAGGACACACCGCACCAAATATCCAGCCACTTCAATCCAATGGCACTAGCCATTTGAATACTCCAGTAATGAGTTCTTTATGTCATCCATTCATTCACTTCATACTCCATCTCTCCCTCCCTCCTGCCTGCCTGCCCCAATTCCACTATGCCCTTACTTACCCTACATACTAATAGCTAATACCTAATCTATACATATTTTAATGCCAAATCCTATCCTTTCTACATGCTACACACATTATGAGCAGACCGTAAATACTTCACTCAGCACCCTATACTCAATAACAAAATCCAAAGCACAACTTACCACGAACAGTAATTAATACAGTGTTGTATATTGACAGAATGAAATTAAAAGTTTTATTCTTTTATCCATCCACATTGGATAATTTGGATGAAATCATGTAACGGATTATTTCATCCGGCCAATATACAAATAGAAGGTGGATAAAACAAATTTTGTCCAATTACGAATTACGACTTGATTTCATCCACCGCAACCCTTAATTATAATCACAATTTCTAAAGAACCTTTCCATTCATGTATAATTTCCACCAATCTCTTTAAAATTTAAATAGTAGCAATCAACTTACATGTTGATAGGTTTTAAGAAGTAGCGTCAATTAAGATGACATTGAGGTAGGTAACATAGTTCCATCAATATAAAAGGCGACAATGCCAAGACGATATTAGACTCTCCTTGGGTAAACCAAAAACGGGTAAGTTAATATGGGGAGATTAAAATTGACATGGAGTCACTAGTGGAGGATTTACGGTATATGCGGGTAGGTAGCTATCATAATAAATGTAGTATAGGTGGCTAGGGTATCACAAGGCATGAAGTGGGCATTACACGGTTATGTTATAGTTATGACTCCCGAACTCACAACTCCCATCTATTAATAATATAAGGGCTAGGCGAGATGAGAGCGAGGCGTGTGGGTCGTGTACCTGTGCACACAGAAAACCTGAACTCTGGCTGGACAGGGACACCAAGGCTATTGCTATGACTGTGGTTACCTATGCAGGCATCTGGAGAATAAGGCAAAAGGTAAGGTAGTAGCTGCATGGGATATTATTTCTGTCACTGTCGTTCTCTTTGCAGACTTCTCATCTGTTTCTGGAGGCTTGAGGAGGTCAGACAGTCAGGCTACCTTCCTAGGCTGGACTGGACAATGAGACTCATTCTTTGGGTTTATGCATGCGAGTGAGTAATTGCTCTGCTACTCCTTCCGGCACTCCTTTCATCCCGCAATTCCGTCCTGCCCTGCCTCTCTACTACGTTCCGCTCAAAATGTTTGCTAGAGAACCCGCTTCCTTATAGATCAGCATCATCGTCATCGTCCGTGCAGGCTCAGGCTATAAATAGACGGACACGTAGTCTTTTGACGTCTCACTGGTCAAGTGCTCACCATGCTACACTGTGTGAGTGCATGTGAGCGGGGCAACAATGTTCTTCTGAATCAGCACTTGTCCACCATCGAACAAAAACTCCAATCCTATTTCTATGCATACATAAATCCTTCATTCACACAGTGAACTTGCAAATTGCATTTTGTCCTCCAGCTGCCTACCTTATGAAGATTACATGGAAATACAGACGCACAGGAATCACCTCCTTCGTATCTTACAGACGGTCGGGAATTACCGACGGTTGCAA
>JABASI010004984.1:0-13081 GCA_019776505.1 Tomocerus nigrus | reverse complement strand
ACTGTCCGTCTCCTTCCGTCTCCTTTAACCACAGGCAGTATTGTAATTTCCTGTCTAATATATGTCTATGACTCGGATGCGTGCATTAAATTTGTGTCTTTCAGGCGGAGCGGAAGAAGAAAAACGGCCTCACCCCATCATTGAAACAAACGAAAAACGCGCTTCGATAAGTAAAATTGCTCGTTTGGTGCAGGAGTGAGATGAGGCGGTTTTTCTTCTTCCACCTGGAAAACACCAATAATTTAATACGCGTATCCGAGTCCACAGCAGTGCCTGTCCAATGCAAGCATCCATTTATAATATTCACCCTGTATTTCAGCTCATCCCAATTTTTGATTTGTCTGCCTATTACTTCTCTGCATGATTTTAGTGTCCTTCCGCTGCGATCCCATAATTATAAGGCATGCTGTAGGCACTCTCCGAATGCATCAGCCTTGGTGAATGAATGGACGAAGATTATATCAATGTTCAGTAGTCTTATAGCCAGAAAATTGAAAGAGTAAAATGAGTGAAGACAATGCGCAGAGTTTGAACTAAAGTTTATTTCTGTTTCGTATATTCCTAATTTAATTATTAGGTATATTGTATCTCAATAGTATATTATGATTATTATTACTATTATGCTTAGAATAGTGTAGTTGGTATGATTTGGAAATGCAAGATTTTGTGCTTCAGACGCACGAAAATGTAATTAGTAAATAGTAAATACCTAACGTAGTGTACTTTTACTGTATCACTTAATATTCAGAAAAAACATTCATGTAAAAGAATGCTGAAGAATGTTTACTGGAAGGCTTCATATGCGGATTTGGACGTCTCGGCCACGAACTACTGCACCGGACTACTACTCAGGACTGTCAGGACTGTCAGGACACTCAGCGGTCGAACTGGAAACAAACCGCCGCGGGGAAGTGAACTTTAGACTTGAACTGCGGATTCCGCTGGAAGTGCATATCGGTTCGCCGTGTCTTCCGTGTCACAAGTGTATTTCCCTGTTGGTCAAAAAACGAATTTGGCACAATCAACACCTCTCACTCCAACTGGTGCCATGCCGTGCGTGCATCCCACAATCCCACCCCTACACACCAGACCACTGACCACATGCGACATGTATGGACACATTTTTCGTAGATTTAATACTAGCTTCTAGTTCTATACTGATGTGACATCATGGATGTTCGAAATGAATTTATTTGTATGCGTGTATTATATGCCTGTACCATTTGTATTCACCTTTATACGGACATATGTATGTCCCCTGTTGGAAAAAAAGATTTGATCTTGCTGAACAGAGTTTGACAACAAAACCTTGATTGATTGATTGAAGTCAACAAATCATTAACCATTATTGAGTAACCATACCATTGCAATTAATCGTATTAATCCATTTAATCGGAAAATCGGAACACCCAAAGAAGCAACGATTAAATCCGTGCTTCAATGTTCAATGTTCAATTTTAAGTGCCAAAATTCAAATCAATATTACAAAGAACACTCCCTTTGCAGGCACCGAAAGCATAAACAATATAGCCATTTACATGCAACATAGTATTACAATATAGTATTACAATTACAAAATTAAATAAATTTCAAAATTAATTAAGTAAATCCGATGTGATTTCGATTTTGACTCCTCTTATTATGAACACTTAAATAGTAAATCTAATCTGAATCTGAAGTAAGTGCCTATTCTTTCTGCAAGTAAGTCCTCGCGGCTGGCTTGAGCGGTAGTGTCTGTACTCGACCCTGTGTCTACTCTATAGTATATGTCAAACTCTCCCACTAACATATGCATGCACCCATTCTAATTTCCCTTGTTCATAGCCCTACACTCCTAAACCATGATTTTATTCAGCGTAAACGTGAAGTAAATCTTTACTTGTCATACATCAAGTTGGAATCTCCTCTTTCCAACGGTGGTCTATGGTACGTAGCCACTTTGTTTAATCTAGTTCTGGTTCTGGAGTTACTTGCTTCTAAGCGTCTCTTTATAGCTATGGGTACCCTTGTGCCCTTTACGTACATATTATTCTATATATCTATTAATCCAACCCTATTGTACCCCTTCATTACGCAGCGGTAGATGATTTACTATAGGCATGTTTTCTCTGTCTGCCTTTTGCTGCGATAACTCGTGAACGGTTACCGATATTTGCTCAAATTTTGAATATGTGTTCTTCGGATCAGGGCGGATGCAACGATTGTCACTTTATGCGAATGTCCTGTCTGTCTGGCGTCTGTTGTCTATCTGTTTGACATTTTTAATTCCGAGGTATATCTGCCGCTACCGCTGCGTTTTAGTCATTTTTAATTTTTCTATGACTTATTTACTATGAGTAATGGACCTGAATGTCTAAAATGGACGTATGTTGGGGATTTATAGTGGGCAGGGGCACACACGGTTTGTACATTTCCTGACTGCATAACATTGTATCGCACAGTTGAAATATTTAACTGGATATTAGAAAATCACAAGTTTTAAATTTTCAATGTGGTCAAAGTGGTCATGCCCCAGCATGCAGCAATCCCCCCAGGAATAGGTCGTTTGGAATAGAGATAATACATTGAAAACGAAGTCATTCTTCTGTCCCTGCGCAGAAATGATGCCCTGCTCCACCACATTTAGGCGCTAAATGTGCTGAGCTTGTAGAAAAGTGTTAGTGTATTTGTAATGTACAAATGTTACCTGACTGACTAATCAATCGTTTGACACTGTTTATTCATAAAACATACTAACATCAGTAATTGTCTGATTTCTACAGATCACTGTCTTACAGAATAGCAATATTTGAGTATCGAGCATATTTGAGCATTGAATAATAAAGAGAAGAGACTTACCAGAAACGAAACGCTTTTTAATGAGCGATACTCGGTACCCAGATCCAACTAGTTGAAATTCGCATCCTGACAAGGTTGAACTCTCGCAACTGAACTGAGCAGCGATGGTTCCCTACACAACGGAAAGAGTCGGCTTAGAAAATTGTAAAGGGTAGTTAAATAACTCCGAATTTTGTAAACCATTTACTTTGATACCGTCCCCCAAATCGAGCGACTAGCGTTTCTGATTCATAAATGAACAATAACCAAAGTTAAAAAGTTAACGCTAAGCTTTATAGTCAAACGGACCCATCAGTATCACGCGTCTACTGAATCTGAGCAATGCTCTCCTGCTCTTCCTCCCATGACTGAGTTCTCTCTCAGCTAGGCAAAAAACGGTAAAGGTGGATTCTTATCCAGTTTTAACAGACTTACTATAGTGCCTTCCAACTAACTAACAACCAACATTAAAACGTACTCATCATTCGTATTCTATCATTCTATGCAATACATACTAATAACTCATTGCTTTAAGACGTATAAATAATTACAATCCAATACAAATGGGGATACAAAGTATAGCACAATTCTACAAAAGTCGTGACCTGTGCATAGTGAATCCACTACAGATATACGGCTAGGTATGTCATTTACCATTTAAGGCGTATGTGACATTCGAGTAAATTTCGAGTACTGAACTGACTTTCGAAGTTGTGTCATAAGTTAATCGCGCAGGTTAAATTGAGTGGGATGACTTTGAAAGGGAAGTATGTCGACACTTGAATTAGGTACTGATATAAGTGCAAAGCGCAACAGAGTTTAGTTAGGAGGACTAACCTGAGAGCTGGGACCGTTGGTAACCTCAAACCGCGCTCTCAAAGAACCGACTCCCAAGTTTTCATTTGTAGAGCATAGACTTGCTATTTTCCAACATGCTCGATTTGTGTTAGGAAACCTGAAATGCATTTTAAATATCCCTCACACAATTACACGAACATCTCTAATTTCTGTGGTAAAAATATTTTTGCATGGCCATGGTCTTTAGGGGGAAATGAGGAAATGTATGGAGTGCTGGAAAAGGAATTGGGAGGCGTGGAAGTGTCTGAATAGAAAAGTGAGGTGGAAACGGTGGAGTGGACGGTGAGTGCAAGGGAGTTGGGTCAGGAGACGGCAGGAGTTAATCCAGTCAGTGCATGTCTATCCATCAGTCAAGTATAAGTGTGTACCATTGCCCTGTGGGTTTGGACTGCATTGTCTTGACTCCGCCGTCGACGGGAGCGGCTACGCACACCTGCAGAAGGGGCGGCGGAGGGGCGGCTCCCTTCAAGTTGCTCATGGACAGGCTGGGAATGTCAGAGTTGATGGGAGCCATGGCGTGACTGTTGTACTTGTAATCTATTCGAAGGTCCGTCTGGCTCGCTTCACACTTCCAAAATGCGACGAGGTGCAAAGGACAGGAACTGGCACCCGGCTTTGGTTTAATCTGCGCAGTCCATTAAGAAAATCCCGTTAGCTGCCGAACAGAGCTCCTCTCCTCCCCCAACGCTCACACTAATCTCTCACTCCCACCCAGCCACATTCGTTGCTATTAATTTATCTGATTTTGAGCAGATGGTCGAATCTTTTTAAAATGGCTCCTGGGCCACCTCTGGCATGGTCACTGCACACGGCTCGGACACAACAAGTCTTTCGCTGAGATGCCCTCAATTCGTCAGGTAGCAATAAGACCTACGTTTTTGAAAAAGTTTTCTTCCCTGACTTACGTCTGTTCTGCCTATCAGCCATGCCCACTTAAATAGTAGTAGGTACCTGCCTACTGCATTTTAAAGCTTCTAGACTGCATTGGAACTTTTCGGTAGCACAGCCTGATTTCTGGCGCTGATTCTCCTATCTGAAAATGTGACTCTCAATAAATATGGCCCTTAATTAAGCACATGATGCAACAAGCGACGGTACACCATCTTTTGCGTTCTTATTGTTAGCTGCTTGGGTGGTTTAAAACCCGAAAGAATAGCATACATCGCCCTATGTCTCGGATGGCGTCACACACTTGTACTATCTACTAATTATCATTATATTATTAACATAATATTATTCTCAGAGGACCCATATTGTGGGAAGAACATGACTAAGCCATAACTGGACATATTATATTGATTAAACAACATCCCTTCCTGTCCCTATCTTCATACTCCGTTATCAACAACTGAACCGAAAAGGAATTTTTAATGGACTTTTTCAGCTGCAATTAGCGTCAACAGGGAAAAGAAATGTAGATCATTTGTTCTGCTGAGCGACTGGTTAGATGAATCTCTAAGTCGAAGTCGAAGTCTAATTGTATTCAAATTGTACACTGTAAATTTAATTACGACACTTCTTGCTAATTAGTTAAAATGTTCATGTCGGCATCAATAAATTCAGACTGCGGGTACTTACGTGGTATTTCAATATGTCAACATTGAAATATGACGCATGTGGATTTTGCTCTGCATGCTTCTTCAGCAGGACAACTAAGGCACTCATGTAAAACTCAAAGGTCAACTCGTCTCCGTCTCTTTGACTATAAAAAGATGAATTAGTGACTAGGAAAAGTGATAAAGGCATCGAGTAGGGTGATAAAAATAAATGTTTTCTATAGCGAGATGTATTCAGGTCACGGCGTCAGCGTTTGCCTCATTTCCAAGCTTTTAAATTAACATACACTTTATAGAATAGATACACTTCGGAGTGCTACTGCCAAAAAGTTAGCAAATTCACTGAAAGGTTTTGAGTGTTGATTCACGTCGCGCGATTATCATGCTCAGCTTTACTATTTTGACTGAATATAAATATAAATATAGAGCAATGATGCAGTACGCCTCAATCCATCCGTCGAAAATGTATTTAAAAATAAGGGAAACTCACACTTTGACCAATTCTTTATTTGAAGTCAGATTGTCTAGCGACTGCGTACTTTTCACTCGGAAAGTCAACTGAGCCGGCGACGGATTGTTAGCGAAGATTTGTATGATACCCGCAGGAAATGACACCATCATATCACCAGTCATTTTCAGCTGACATCTGAAAACAAGAGAAAGCAAGCGTCGTTAAGTTTTGGTTTCTTTTGAGTTGGTAAGGAATGAAGGACTTGCCTGCTTTCATCATTTCCCTTGAAGCAGGCATGCACAATTTCATGGAATGCGACAGCCAATGGAATCACATCAGACATGCCAATGGTCAAAGGAGATGGTCCTCTTGAGCCCGTGTAGTGACTTCCGACACTTTTCGTCTCCAAACTACCAATACTATCACTTCTTGTCATCGCAGGAGAAGGAGAACTCGAATTTCTCTGTAGTAAACTCTGCAGCACAAAATTATCCCAGTTTCTCAATTCTCATCTCAACTGTTACTACACCTAGTCATATCTGTGCTGTGATCATAGCTTAGCCGCGCCGGCTCAAGTTTGTTCAAATGCCCGCTCCTCACTTCCCCACGTAATTAACGTTGTTTGTCTTTACGGCACTTAATGAATGCAGTCAAAACTCAGTGCGTCGTAGAGCTCGCCCGCGCCCTCCACGCACACAATGGAAAATATAAAGAGTATAGAATCAATCATCAACTCTGCGAATCTTTTTCGGGAAAAGGCTATTTTTTGACATTAAATGACATGGTAGAGCGGAAGATTAGGATTTAGAAGAGATGGTTGCTCGGTAGAAGCTATTCCTGGCTATACCGCCATAATTTGGGTGACACGACAGAGGTTTCTTTTAGCACTAGGAGCGAGTAGTGGGGCAATATTATTATTGCACGATCTAGCATCAATTTATAAACAATTCCTGGCTGACTTGGGAAGGACAGGTAGAAATGAAAAAAAAAAACATAAAATTGAAAAAGCATGGCTAGGGCCTTACAGGAGCAGAAAAACCTTTTTAGTTTGTAGTTGGAATTCTGCCTTTTGCTAGTTTTCCATTGGTGGCATTTATTGGAATTCCCTCACTATATAGCAATATTAACCATGATAATAATATTATTATGATGGCCATGTAATAAGCAAAGATTAAAACCTCAGGACGTGGCCTTGACGGGGGTCTGGGAATTGCCATCGTTCCACTTTGCGTAGCGGTTCCATGAATCCCTGACACTTTAGGCGGTAAGCTCGGCTGTATATCTCCAACTTCGGCGAATAAATCACCCAAATCTGCAAACATTAAAGATATAAATACCCGTTACTAAAACAATCGTTCTGGGGAAAATTGAAAACCGGGTACTATATTGGCCACTGCAATAATGGACGGAAACTGATTTTTCCGCACTGCTCACACCCAAGAGAAATAATCAGTTGAAAGAACTGCACATAATTCATAATTTATGATGGATAATCTAAAAGTTGTTTGAAAGATGAGTTACTGACCAGTAAAGCGGGAAGCAGAATTACTCTGCTGCATTTTTGGACTGGATTGCGGATTTGGCGGTGGAATTGGCGGACTTAGAGGAGTGTACGGATGTCTCGAGGGTGGGGATGAACTTCCGATTTGCTGAGAAACGGACTGTGACCGTTTCATTTGATTGTCGGCTTCATATGTCATTTTCCTCCCCTGTAAACAAATTGTCATCAAAAAGTGAACTCAACAAGTAGCACAGTAACAAAACAAGGCCGGCCCCGCCTCCTACCCACTGATAAGGGCTAAAATGTTTTGGGTAACTAAAACAAGTCATTTTGTCAAGCATGACGGAAGTATGCCATAGCATAGGTAGTAAATTCTTAATTCGCACACAAGTTACACGTTCCTCAACATCGATCTAACCTTTATCTTAACATTTTCTTTACATTAGTCACCTTTTATTATCTTTACAATAATAATAAATCACTTTTATACCTTCATTGTTTTTGATTTCTCAGTTTAACGGTCACTGATGTCTACTTTTGCTTCCTTTTCTAGTAGATTTTCATTTTCGGACAAATAGGGGAATGGGGGTCTTTTAATAGATTAAGCTGCAAGAAATGCTATTATCATAATATTCTGCTCTTCCATTTGCTCAGGGGATTTACGATTACTAGGAAGAATGGGCATACAGCTAGGTGTATATTCAGTTCCAAGAAGTCTCGTCCCCATTTTCATGAAACTTGAATCCATGGGATATCAAAACTTTTCTATGGGTCAGAAAACTTCTTTTGAAGGCCCCGAGTACTTTTCTATGGGGCCAAAAACCCCATGGCCAGCATCACTTGTTCTGTGACCCATTAAAACCCCATCCACTGATAACTACAGTCACATTTCTTCATAGTTCCTCCTTGTAATCCTTTCCATCGATTACTTTAGTACTCAATTCAGTGAAATAAACGCCTATTCGGCACTGGGGACAGAACGATTGGATTCGAACTGGAAGAGAACTGTCTACGTGGTAAGGCCATAAAAATGCTTAAGAAATGTACGTACAGATATGCCAACAGGGGACAGTGTCAGATTTTCCACGGTGCTCCGTAACTCATCGACGCTGGCACTGAGGGGGGCTGTGCCATTGCTCAGTGGCTTGATTTCAATGTGCAGCCGTTTCTCTCGCTCATCCTCTGTCAACAAAAATGTATGTCATTGTTAGTTTCTCATTAAATAGATCCATCCGTTTGTACCGGAGAGAGAGAGAGAGAGAGAACTGACCAGAGTCGGAGTCAGAACTCGAGTAGAAGCTGCTTTTGTCATTTTCCCACGCCGTTTTTGGTCTGACCGTGTAGCCTTCCTCGTCGATCTCAGCCGTCGGTGTGTCTGATTTATGACTTTCGTCCTTCTCTTCTCTGCAACATGATGCCAATTAAAAATATTTTACATACAAAACACTATGCTTAGTTTCGAGGCGCCGCCGACCGGCATCTGCAGCCAAGCAATTTTTATATCAAACGGCTTGAGATATTGAAAAGAGAGATTTTAGCTGACATTCCATTGCGATTTCAAAGCTTTCGACCTTTTCGCCAAATAAGCACCTCTCGGCGTAGAGCGCATTTTTCTCATTGATGGCTCACTTTTCATACATAGAATTTAATTTAAGAAAACCTTTAATGCTTAACTTACACGTCCGATTTTTCATCTTTTCCACTAAGATTTCCGTCTTTCTTTTTGCTTCGGAGTTTCTTTTCTTTCTTTTTATCCCGCCGGCTCCTTAGAAACCCTAAATGAGCACATCATAAATAGATTACCACTAGATACCACTAAAATCACAATTGCCCACTGAATTTCTAATTTTCACAGAAGAGGAAAAACGACATTGCTCAATTTACGACTCATTTCGACTGAATGTGATGTACACATTTTTGTCCAAAAATCGGCTATTGTCCATGTCTTCTCATCTGTCAGTTTTATAGCATTGACACGGTGGAAATGAATGAATTAATTTAATATACCTAGGCGTAAAATAAAGGAAAATTGGCAGTTGTTTAAATACAGTAAAATATAACAGGGAATGTAACTTGTAAGACTTTTACATCGTAGGAAAGAGCTTGCTATATTTACATCCCATTTTCATTTACTGTATCTATCTGCGGCAATAAGAAACAGCAGTAAGTACTCAAAAAAGGAATCTCTGAAGTTTCACTAAGTACTTTATATATAGACATCAAATGAATTTTTAAAAGTATTTGCTAATTTTGAGTTGAAGTCTGACCCTGACCCAGCCGATCCTGCTTTACGCATATCAGATATCTTTTTGCTGGGTCACTAAGTAATATTTACTTCCAAGGGAGATCTTATGAATTCGGTTTGGGCGCTGATCACGGAAATAAAAGATTTTTTCTGTATATTCCACGGATTACAACTATACCCCGTAATTACCCACAAAAAAAAAGATTTTCCCGGATGCATTACTTGGTAGCTCTTTTCACTATAAGACTTGGCTCATTCACAATGTTAGACTTAAAGCTCAACTTCATCAATTTGTCTTTTTTGCAATGCAGCATTTAATTTCCACATTTAATGTCCGCATTTAATTTCCCTGAGCAAATCATGCGGATATTATTTCCTGAAATGTTCCCTGCATAACAAAAATCAGGACATTACTTTAATTACTCCAGAAAATGGGTAACATTGAACGATGGCAGACGAATATAATATTAGAAATGAAGAATATTGCATAATAGAAAGAGGTAGCAAATAATGCAGCCACATCAATTCGATTATTTGGAAAATGTCTCCCTAGTGGACTGCTTTTCGCTCCCTTTATTTTACAGACCAAATAAGATAAGTAATCATAGATACATATTTAAATAATAATCTAAAACTAAAAAAATAGTAAAAAGCTGGAAATATAATTTGGTAAGTATAAAATGTATAAAGTAAATAAATGAAAAATGCATGGTCTCAGGACCGAACTAAGAATTGGATAGGAAAAAGGATTGGACATGGAGGAAGGAACGGATTGTAAGCTGATGCGGAATAGATTTCGCTCGCTTTTTAAATTGGCTATTTATTATGTGCGTCTATTGAGGGGACACTGTGGCTAAGGAAGGGCCCTCCTTCCTTCATATCATGCCGTGCACACAAAGTTGGGTCCCAGGCTCTATGCTCACCGGAATAGAAATCAAAATGTTGGATAGGAATTTGGACAGCAGAGAAGAGATGAACTAACAGAGCTGCATGAATTGTGCTCGTCTAGTGTTAACTAATAATAATACACGAATAAAAGTAAAAGTATCCCATGAAATCCTACAACCTGGTTTTCTGGTGTCTGCATATTTTATACTTTTCAAATCCGTGTAGATTCAGCTCCCCAAAATATGATGTCACTCCTGTTCTCTTTTATGTAATTAAAACAAACCTTTGAACATAACTTCTACGTATATCCCCGTCATGTATGTAGACTTCAATCTTAGGTAACACCACTGAATAACAAAAATTATGAACGGCTGAATGGACTCAAAGTAAGCTGACAGGAAATAACCTAACAAGATACAGGGTGGTGGTGGTGGTGATCATAGACTAAATAATTTACTGTTCGAAAGCTTAATCGGATAAACAAATAGCTGATCCAAAAAATGAGAAAGAAAGAAATTATATTTCTAGCGTCAGAGTACAACTACAAACTGCTACCAAGTATAAAATGACAAAGCATAAACAACAGCACGGCAAAATAAAACAGACGGCTACGGGTTCGTCAATGAAATAATTCCAATGTAGTAAGTAGCTTAGGTGATTGCTTTATTGTCGGACAGTCCTAGTTCTATAGAATTTGAACTGCCTTTCTAAACGGGAAACTATACTGTTTGAAATCTCCAATAAAATCATTGCAAAATTTTGATTTGAAATATAACAATCCTCGTCAAATTAAATATTTCATGCATGTTTAATGTTTGGTGTTGGCATTGCTTCGCTGCCGTGCCAATATGAAAAGCGAATGCGCAATGGTGGACAAGCCCTGCTGCCGAAGTCCTCGCGTTGCCTCACCCGACCGATCTACAATATTACAGTGTTATAATATTGTACATCGGTCGGGTAGGAAACGCCAGGACTTCGGTAAGTGTGCTTGTCCACCATGCTAGTCCATGCGCTATCCGCAGACGCTTTTCTTATGACACCGCGCACCGGCCAGTAAAATGTTTATTGTTTGATCATGCGTAGTGTTTGGCGTTGACATTAAAAATGGGGAGCGCTAAGAATGAAGAAACATGCTCTGCCAGGTTAGTAGTAGCCTCAGAGAGATAATGTGGAACACACACACCTGAGGATACTTCATAAAATCCCTTGGCTCAACACTATTCACAATTCACACACTAACCCACTCGACATTCACATTCGAAGGCTTGATTTTTTTGTCCTTCGCAGCGGACGCATAAGTCTGACCGAATTGAAAGGGAAGGAATAAGTCTGAATGAATCAATTGAATCAGGAACATGTGAACCAAAATACAAACTCCTCTGTTTGCTATAGAATTTTCGTTACAAGGAAGCATTTGTTTGTTATATTTTGTAATTTGTTTTGAATAATGAAGATCTTACAGTTGCCTTTTAAAACATTAACAACAACATTTTCCTCGAGGATATTATAATTGAATAATTTAGCAAGTTATGTCTTGGGGATTATAGTTCTGTTGCCAAAGATAAGCAACGAATGAAATTAAAATCCAGATCTGTGGAACTCCCATAAATCTTCTTTTTTCCCACCAGTTTAATTTTCCTTCCCAATCGCATTCCCTCAGTTTCATTTCCTCCTCATTTGCTCCCGCTAAGTTTGCCTTGGTTCACTTTGATTGGCCGAATTTGTGGGTGGGTCTGGGTGGAGTTGGACTGGAATTAATGTTCTATGACTGAGCCGTAGCTGTAGTTGTAGGCAAGCATGTATAGCAGGGAGGGACTACAGACGTGTTACTACAGGTAAAGAGAGAGAGAGACAGAGAGAGAGGCAGCCAAAAGCCAAAGATAACAAATAGCATTAGATTGTTTTTACATTTGGATCCTCTGTTAGCAGTTCTGGAGAGAGTTGACTTGTTGTTGGCAGAATTAAGTTGTGTTTGTCCCAACCCCGTGGATAAATCTAAGCTCGAGGAATCAATCCCCTTGCTTGAGCTATTGCCCTTGCTGCCTGCAAAAACACCCACAATGGTAATACATGAATCTGTTTCAAATTGTAAGCACCACAAAACCACAATGCACGCACCCTCACTCTACAACACTCAACACAACATTATGACATGTCACAAAAAGAGAGACCAAAAGACTCGGTCACAAAAATGTAATTAGCTTTCCCTTCAATCGACACAGACGGCAGAACACACAACACTCAACAGGCAAATGGACGCATGCGTCGTTAGTTTATTACTTTAGTGTTAAGTCTCTATCCCTAGTCAGCCAGCGCTCATTGTTGGCACTGATGGCATGGCAGTTGGCATGGCGGTTGGCATGGCCCTGTACGCTAATGACCATTCAAATCAAAGCGCAACCGCTCACCAAATCCCCATCCCCGTCACTAATGAGAAAAGCGCATGAGCGGTCATGCCGACCGACCCCGCCAGACCCATTTCCTGACTGACAGAAGCTGCAATTGCCCAATGCTTCTCAACGTCCAGACTTCACTGTCGTTAAACTCAGCCCTCCCTCGTCCCTCCGCAGCTCCGCCTCCTAGCTGTAGAGCAAGTTATTGCTTCACATTCATTGTTAAGACTCTACTTATAGTATCACTTTTCACTTTCACTTCATTAGCAAAAGGGCTGTTCACATGGCACCCGCCAAAAATTCAAAAATCCCTCGCGCGGGCTGTACAACAAAAACTATGTGAACAGCCCTTTCACTAATGAAGTGAAAGTG
>JABASI010004983.1:0-13086 GCA_019776505.1 Tomocerus nigrus | reverse complement strand
TTTGAGAGGACTTTATTCTTGGTCACGTGACCTGAGAGGACTTGGAGAGGACTTTCTGAGTGGTCACGTGATCCGAGAGGACTAGCAGAGGACTAGGGAGGAGGCTGCGCCCATCACTGATATATATGGACGTTTTTATGTTGTAAAACATGATTAGTTTACCGGACCAGTTTCCTGATTTTACATTTTCTGAGCATTTGTTGATACACAAGGAGCAATTTTTGAGATCCATTACACGGTTTTTTTTATTGAACTTTATGAATAGCTTTCATGGATTTCTATCCAAAAACAAAAACTTTGATTGAAACGAATAGAAATTGAATTGGTATTTTCTTTTCTGTTCCTGTCGAACACAAATCATAAACGGCGCCCTTGGAGTTTGTATGTATTTGGGGCAAACAGACAGATATTCATGCCCATTGCCCAAATAATTTCACATGATATTATACTCTCGGTTCTAATTATAATATGGAAGTATTGAAATAATTGAGAAGCATTTATATCGATGATGCCCGAGTATGATGCACGGGCACTTTATGTCCATTCAATTATATATTATTTATTGGCATAATAATGATAATTTAGGCTACTTTAGTAAGAGAGTTTATCGCAACATCCGTGAACTTTGACGCTTTAAACTAAAATATATTCGAAAAACTTAATTGCATACCTACATGTTTGTGAAATTAGACAAAATTTTGTTAAAAACAAAATTTCCTGTATTCAAACAAATAGACCGTCCGAGGTACAATTGTATTTAAAAATAATATTTTTGAAAAAAAGAAGGGTTTTAAGGACCTTGAAAAGATGAGATTGACTGTAAGATTACAAAACGGATGTCTTCAGTCTTCGTTGCGTCTCTACGAAGACGATGAATTGTCATTGTCATTATTTATAAGTTCTGCTAGGTACTGATATCTTGACTGTGCCTATTCTGCCTATTGTAGACTTGTCAGCTACTTAACTGACAAATTAACATTAAACCATACCGATTAAGAAAGGGTTCTGCTGCTTGGGTAGGCCAATGCATGCGACGCAAACGAGGCAATGTTATTCTCTAGAACATTTGAGACGCAATTAACATATAGAGCCGGCCGTCTTGAAGATTGAAGAAACTTTCTCCCATTTCAACATGCTCCACCATCCACCACACTTTATGTCAATTGTGTCCAGGAGACTCCATGCGAATATCTCAAGGACTGCTTACTTATTAATTAGTGTTAGATTCAGATAAATGAAAATAGTATACAATTATTACTCATATTATTATTAAAGTGAATTGTTAATATTTGTCAGTTATATATACATTTTTAGTACCTACCTACTTGACCTGACAAAGTCACTGTTGGTTCTTTTTGTTATTAAAGCTTGGATTTGACGTGATTTCTTGCCATATATAGCTAACTGCTATTTAATCATAATCTTATATCTGGACAAATACAATCCAAGGGCTTTAGGCTAGAAAGGGCGATGATTTTGTAATTAATTACAAATTCTAATCATTCAAGCTAAAAACAATTTTTCTAAATTTTTTATTCATCAGCATCCGCCTAACTGAGAAATAAATTTTCATTCCACTTTATAGTTGCGATTTTAATTATCATAGTTTTTGAGAATTATGAAGACGACTTCCCTTCAGGCGTGGTGTAGGTAGGCGTGTAGGTAACCAATAATTAATGTCTTGTAGTCTTTCTCAGAGCCTGCTAGGAAAACAATTTGTACAGAATAATATAGTAGTAACTTGCAAACAGCCTAACCATGCAGTCAGATTTGCAGTTCCAATTTCCTGTCATACCTCGATAGAAGTATGACTCTATTCCATTTATTTTCTAAAATGACTAGGTATGTACCGTTAATTTTACATATTATGGGCGAAACGAATTATTGGGATTCTACTGAAGACACAAAATTAATAATTGTTTTAATATTATTTACATATGCTGTTTGTGCACCGGTTTAGAGAATAATAGTGCAAATACTTGCTTCGCTACAAGAAAGACTAGGTAGTACTCGATTTATTTCTTAGAATCCTTCATAATTGATAGCTACCTATTTTGGGCAAAACGAATTATTATGACAATCTACTCAAGAGTCAAGACACCAATTTAATAATTGTTTTAATATTATTTATATGTTCTTGTGTACCGGTTTAAATAAAATAGTGCAAATACTACTTCGCTAGAAGAAAGACTACTCGATTTATTTCTTAGAATCCTTTCTAATTGATAGTTACATCTGACATATTTTGGGCAAAACGAATTATTGACAATCTACTCAAGAAACAAAATTAATATTTGTTTTAATATTATTTATATTCTGTTCTTGTGCACCGGTTTAAAAAAATAGTGCAAATACTTCGCTAGAAGAAAGACTCTACTCGATTTAGTATTTGTTAGAATCCTTTATTATTGATAGCTACATATTGTGGGCCAAACGAATTATTGGGTTTCTACTGAAGACACAAAATTATTTTTTTAATATTATTTATATGTTGTGCACTGCATGGTTTAGAGAAAAATAGTGCTAACACTTGCTATAAGAAAGACTACTCGATTTATTTTTTAGAATCCTTTATAATTGATAGCTACATATTGTGGGTCAAACGAATTAAATATTGGGAACCTACTGTAAACGGGAATAAAATATAGGTACCTACATGAATTGGGTTTTCCCGACCTCCATGTCCATATTATATATGTATATAATATTCTGATTTGTGTATTAATTAACATGGTATATTGGTAGTATATTTCAGTATTACAGTTTTACAGTAGTACATATAGTAGTGCATGCAACTGCTGAGTGAGTTTGTATAAAAGGCATAAAACCTTTCCTGTCTCGTCTGACGTCTCTCGTCCTATTCCAGTAATTCTACTGATAGTTGGCTGGAATCTCTGTGGAGTGTAAACTAGGTACATTTAGGTTTTGAAGATGACAATAATATAGACACTGAGTTTGATAAAACCAAAGAACAATTCACTTTTCGGAATAAATCCCTTCAGATATCTCTCTGTTTTCTTTTCAATAGAGTAATAAAAAAGTTAATGCCACTCCTGACACCGAAATGCCTAGTGACTCCTTACTCCTTCCACGAAAGGAGTAAGGAGTAAGTAGTACATCTAAGTTACGATAGAGCACCTGCACGTGCTCTAATGTAACCGGTTACCACATCTCATTATTTTAACATAACCTAACCTAACCTAACCTAACTTAAAATAATGAGATGCTCTATGGTAACTAGTTACATTGGAGCACGTGCAGGTGCTCTATCGTATCTCGAGTAAGTAATTCCTACTAGTTTAGTTACTACTCAACACGAGTAACCTTTCGAAGAAGCAAATCGAGTAACCTTTCGTTCGGCAAAGGAAGCACTGTAGGAATTTTGGTGTCATTATTAGCGTCAACGTTTTTATTAAATTTCTTTGTTAAAAAGAAACCATATGCAGGAAGGCGTATTGGTCCAGGCGTCAATCGTCTAAAGATTCAACATATTTTATAGTCCTCAACTTCTGGACAGATTTAATAAAGGTTTAACTGTTTGTTAGTTGCAGGGACATATATAATATTGGTTTCGGCTTTGAACTCTTCAAACTTTGAAGCAGTAGTAACGCTATTCAAAAATATCATACCTAATCAACTGTAGACAGCATTTAAAAAAAATACACCTACAATCATGTGGGAAATAAATGCAGCAGTTGTGAAGCACATATTTGAAAATTACTTCCAAATGTGCAACATTTTAAAATTTGGGCTTTTTGAATTTGATAGAAAAACAATGACGGTCACTCCTACAACGAATAAGACAAAGAGAATCATGACAATTTCTGCCATGTCATTTCTATTTATAGGAGATGCTTATTTATTGTCAGTATTAGTTGCCCAAATTTTTTTGAAAGAACCCTTCATAAACATGGAACAATTGTTTATTTTTTATTATGGGTACTGTCTTGGGTGTCTTCAGCCTTATGGTTTATAGAATGTGCTTTAAATATGAACATGAACTTTGTTTTCTGATCAATAATGTCAACCGCTACCGGGTAAGATATCAAGGTAAATATTTTTATAAATCCATTTATTTCAAAATTGCTAGCTTCTCATTCTCACAAAAACTTGGTCACATGAATTAATAGATTGAAAAGATAACATCAGACGCTGTTGACTGTTTGAAGTACTTCGAACGGAATAATTCGTAAAGTTGTTGTTTTGTTGTTATTTTTTTATTTCAGCAATGTTCCCTGAAGATGCAGCTGCTTCAAACTCTAGCTTACAAATAACGATAATTCTCTTTATTTTCGAAACTGCATTCCCGGCGGCAATTTTTGGACTTCCCACATTTTCGGTTGCTTTGGCTGCAAGAGATTTACATGTTCTGTCATGGGCAGTGAGGCTGTTGGGAATAGAGATGAAATTCGTCTATTATCTCATAATTATAGCTTTACATCTGTATTTCTTAGTCTCTTGCTGCATAATTATATTTCTTTGGGCATTTCTGGCTATTTGCTATGTTCCAAACACAATGAATTGGATCAAAAGCATTCTGCATCACAGTCAAAAATATTAACAACTCAATAGAAATAACCGATTCTTTCACTTCTGTTAAGAAAACGTATATTAGTTTGTTACTAATTAATCAATTGTCCAACAAAGTCTTTAGGGCCGTCGTTTCTATTGGCCTGGGATTATATATGCTATCAATTGTTGTGTGCAATTTCGTAACAGCTAGAATGTTTTCTAAGCTGGGATTGCCTCTTTATTTGGTAGCCCCATACTGCGTCTCAGTACAGCTATATATAATATCATATGCTCTTACTCAAAGTGGTCATTAAGTACGCGATTCTTTATCTTTTCGAAATGTTGGCAATCGATTTCCGGTAATAATGAAGTCATTCGGAGGGAGATTGCGTCTTTACGACCACTTAAAATTTCTGTTGGGCCGTTTTTTGATATTGATAAATCCTCAACAACTACCTTTTGGTTTCATACTTTAGACTACACCATCAATGCTCTAATGGTAATTCCAATTTAGAAACTGTAGCACTAGAATAATTTGGTATCATCTAAAGTTTTATTTTGTTATCCATTTTTTATCGAAACACGAATAAATGCATGTAACGTAGACTAGACTATATCAATTAAAAGTAATAATTAAGTGCAAATAAATTTTAATTCATGTAAATTCATAAATAAACACAAGGCAAGGGAGTCTATAAACCATACAAAAACCTTTCTTTAAATCCTACAGNAAGTAATAATTAGGTGCAAATAAATTTTAATTCATGTAAATAAATAAACACAAGGGAGTCTATATACCATACAAAAACGTTTCTTTAAATCCTACAGTAATGATTTCCCATAAATTGTAGCGGTACCCAGACATAGACAGGAGCACAGATTTTGAAATGCAAAAGGTATACTGAACAACATTTTATGCGACTTACTGATTATATATGCAAAGGAACGCCAACCATCTTGGTCGTTGCTGCTGAGGATTGACGTTTCAATTTAAAAAAATATATTATTAAGGTAAATTACATATAGAAGTAGCATTTAGTATAATTTATGTAAATACAAGCTATATACCTACTCCCTATCCGATTTACCTTATAATATCTCTAACGCGTTTCCTATTCGCATACAAAAATATATATAAGTAAATGTAAAGTAATGAGAATCAATAAACTGCGTATTATTGAAGTTTACGAAGAGTTTTTCCCTAATTCATTGCGACAAAGCAACTTCAACTCTATTACTTTTTTTCAATAGAAACCAACCCTGCCCATAAATTCTTCGACATCTCCAACAAAGAATGTCCTGCGCCTTCCACCACAACTTGACAAGAATCCCGGATACCGCTTCACGTCTCTCTCTTCCCCATCTGAACTTCTGCCCCTTTCAAGGCTATTGACCCTCCTGCTTTGGAACCCTCCTAAAAAGGTGTACAATGAGTTGGAAACCTCACCAGTGCTTGCTAATCCTAGTAATACCCGTATGCTTTTAACCGATTTTGGAAATTGGACCTGCTGCGCTGCTGGTGCAATCTACCATTTTGAGACTTAAATATTCTTCAATTCCATACCCTCCTACTCCTAGTACGACAAAATACCATACAATACCACCATACTACGGTTCATTAGTTTTTGAAAAGTTTCAGGTACCTACGGTATGAATGGTATGGTCGAATTTTTCGACAGGACAGAGTACAGTACAGTACGGGTAACCCAAAGTTGCAAGTGCCTACCTATTATGCTCTGTTTTCACATGTCCAGGTGTAGTGGTTCCATCCGCCTTGCGTTTTTTGACACAAGAATAAATGAATGATTCAAAAATAAGTTTATTTTTTCCTTTTTCTGATTTTACAAACGTGGTATAATGATTTTACCTTCTGGAAGTCTTGTGAAAGACTGATCTGTATAAATGATTGGATATCCCATGTTTCCTCTTTTGGGATGTGTATGAGCATAACAAGTCTGTTGCAGAGTCTGTACTCGACATTGTCGCCTCTTTTTTACTATCAGACAAGATTGATGAAATTTTTACAAGATAATAATAATAATATGATTGCCAGTTTGAATGTTGATATTAATTGTAAACCTTTTGGGAACAATTCCTTCAAAATAAAAACCAATGGCAATATGATTACCTGAACTACGAAGAATACGAATACCAATTTGAATATGAATAAATACTAATATGGAAAATGTAGGTAAAATACGAATTTCCTATACAGAACCATACAGAACCAAATAGCAGATTATTTCTATGCACAAGTAAAAGTTTGGAGTACATGCCAAACACAAAAGAATGTTAAGATCTCAAAGTGTGCTATTTATTGATGATAAGGGGTAAGGGTAATGGGTATAAGCTAGATCCTCATATCTTTTTTTTTATTGATGAATCTTAGAAGTATTGAATTTTGGGCATTTGCACCTATGCAAATCCCTACTTCGACTTTGTTGGATTACCACTTGGACATGCATCGGCGTACTTGTTTGCAGTACATACCATACCAGTATTGTCCATTTTCTTTAATTCTGCCATTTTTTATCATTTTAGCAATTAAATAAGTAGAGAATAAAGACGGTCAGGATGACCAGATAGATAAAAATAGAACAGACAATTTTTGCATGATGGTATTAATTTATACTTCTCAATTACCAAAGTTAATTTATTGCCAATATTATTTGGTCATATTTATTTTAAAAAAACTGCATCTTTATGGAAAGTATTCTTCATTTCAAAAACCGGGAAACTATACAAATATTATTGATAATCGTAAGGAATGCATTATTTGACGACCAATAAATGACAATGTTCCGATGTTCTATATTTTACTGTCCATCAGAATTTGTCTAACCACCAATTTTCATTCTATACACATGAAAGCAATTTTAATGGTCAAAATTTGTTAGAAATATAAATACGAACGCTTATCTGTCGGGATATATAAATAAAGTAATAATAAATAAAGCATACATAGGTAATATTGTTTTCGATGCATGGAAAATATTTTTCCCGGAATATTATATATTAAGGTTAAAAAGATTTAGTTCCTCAGTTAGACCTCAGTTCTACTTATTTCTGCCATACCTCAATAGAAACATGCTCTTCTCTATTTTATTTCTTATGTGTAGTTAATTTCTACATATCAGAGGCAAAACGAATTACTGAAAGAGCAGTATAAGGCAAAAATTAATAATTTTTCAATGTGATTTAGGCACCTGCTATTGTGCTTTCGGTTATGGAAGAAACAAATCAACTGCCTTGCTAGAAGAAGCTACTCTATATTTATTATATTCTGTTTACTTTCTAGCATTACTTATTAATTTCAACATAATAGAGGCAAAACGAACTACTGGAAAACCACTCTAAAATGATAGAAATGGTCATGGAGGACTACTTCAATGGTCAACAAATGATTGGCAGTGCGATAATTTATATAAACTGTTGTTGTTCACATTTAATACTAGCTAGCTAGCACTAATAAAATAATAGCTGTACGTACAACTTTCGGGTTTGGTTGGTTGAGGGAAGTTATTGGCCTTAACATAATATCAGTAGCCTGGAAAGATTTAGCCAAAGCCAAACTATCCGTAGGAAGCCATATAGCCGACATCCGTTGTCACAATATCGCTCAAAGTAAAAATGTTATAATATTACTGAAGTAAAAATATTAACATTTAATAACCACCATCCATAACTACAATCAATTGTGTTGGTATATTAATCTCAAGGATCTTATTTAAAGTATTTAGGTAACATGTAGGTGTTAAGTGTTAACGTCTCCCATCTCAAACCATGCATGGTCATGAAACTATTAATACCTCAGATCTTCAACACATCTTACTTTATGCATCATTTTGAGTGACTTTTTGTAACCCAAAATTGTTTGCAATAATACGATCTATACTATATAGAGTTCTGCAGTGCTACTATTGAATATCTGTAATATCTGTAATAAGTTTGGATTCCCTCCCACAAAGGAGGGTTTTTGCAGTCAGTCGCTGTGTGTGTTATTTGGGTCGTTTCTTCAAAAGGCCATTAAAACCAGATAATAGTAGTAATAGTATTTTAATTAGTAATTTTAGTTATATAGTATAATATAAAAATGAATTTCGTGTCATTAAGTGTCCTCTATATTTACATACTATACCCAATCTAGCGATGTGAACTTGGATTCTCGTAAAGAGTCAGCTCGGGAATTGTTGTTAGCGAGCTGTAAGTTCCACTTTGAGCTCCCAAGAAATTGCAATTTAATATTTGATATCAATTGAGTTTTCCCGTTATCCAATTTATGTTCCGTAATTAGTATTCCCGTTGACTTGGTGTTTGCAATTATTACAGTTTGAGTTTGATTTGTATTTAAAGAGACTTATAGCAATTCCAGAATCCCCATCTGTTGCAAGAATTCTACTGGTTAGCTGCGGTCTCTGTTTCAGAGTATAAAACAACCCTTTAACTTTTTCAGCGGGTCTTAAAGATGACTGCCCACTGAGAATTTTTACAACAAAAATAATTTTCGAAAAACATTCTTCACTGACATTCAGCACCAGTAATCTTATTCACCAGTCTAACTTTGAACTTGAAAATCATCAAATATTAAAAAAAATTGTAAGCTTTAGATACTTAAATTAGAGAGACTCATTTATCCTAGCTAAACAACAGCATATCGTATTACATATCGTATACAACAGCATATAATTTTTCAAAAATGAATGCCGCAATTGTGAAACACATATTTGTAAATTATTTCAAAGTTTCCAACATTTTAAAATTGGGGCTTCATGACTTCGATAGCAAAACCATGATAGTAACACCTACAACTGATATGATAAAGAGAGTTTGGACATGTTTCGCTATGCTAGGAATATTTTCAGCAGATATTTATTTAGTGTCCATATTAGTTGCTCAAATTTATGTGAAGGAACCGTTCATAAACATCGCAGAGTTGTTTGTTTTTATTATTAGTACTGTCTTAGGTAGCTTCAGCCTTATGGTTTATAGAATGTGTTTTAAATATGAACATCAACTTTGTTTTCTGATCAATAATGTCAACCGGTACCGCAAAAAATATCGAGGTAAATATTTCAGCCATTCCTATATATTCTACCATTTTCACAATTATTACAATTTTACATTAAAATGTCAATTCCTATGAATTAGTTCATGAAACAATAATTTTCAGACGATGTTACAAGTAAATAGTTTGTCAAATTTTTTGGTTTTGTTTATTCTTGCAGAGATATACCCTAAAGATGCGGCTGCTTTCGACTCCAACATACAAAATACGATACTTCTTCTTATTTTCGAAACTGCATTCCCGGCGGCGACTTTTGGACTTCCGATGATGGCGATTGCTCTGGCTGTAACTGATTTTCATCCTCTGGCATGTGTCATGAGGCTCCTGGGAATGAAGATGGAATTAGTCTATTATCCCGTAATTATAACTTGCTACCTAAGTTTCTTAGTCGCTTGCTCTTTAATCATATTCTTTTGGACATTTCTAGTTGTTTGCTATGTTCGAACCACAATGTATTGGATCAATAGTATTGTGAATGACAGTCAAAAATGTAGCACTAATAATCCCATAGAAATAACTACACTTTTCATTAGTGTTAAGAAGACATACAATTGTTTGTTGCTAATTAATCAAATATCCAACAAAATATTTAGCTCTATCGTTTCTTTTGGTTTAGGATTATTCTTCATTTCAATTATCACGTGCAGTTTCGCAACAATTAAAATGTTTCCAAGGCTGGGATTCCCCATTTATTTGGGAGCTCCATACCTCGTTTCAGTGCAACTAAGTGCCATATCATATACTCTGTCTCAAAGCGGTCTGTTAAATACGCGATTCATTAAATTGTCCAAATGTTGGCAATCTGTGACTTCTGATAAAGTCATTCGGAGGGAGATTACATGTTTACGACCTCTTAAAATTTCTGTTGGGCCCTTTTTCGATATTGATAGATCCACCACAACTACGTTTTGGTATCATACTTTGAACTATACTATAAATTCCCTGCTTTCAATTCAAATCTAGAAAATACATTATGCCGCTTGAGCTATTATGGTTTAGTGTGATGTAAAATTATATTTTGTTGTCCGCTTAAGCACTAATGAGGAATATTTAAGGGCCTGTATCTGTAGAATGAGTAGAAATATTTATGTGAATAAAGCTATGTGATTAATAATAATATAATAATATATTACTAATAGAGATAAGTACAATAATAATAATAAAAGAATAAAAGTTAGAAGACCTTTCTTTAAATCGTGTAATAAATTGTGTTTTCCTTTATACCTATATAAGATAGAAACCGAAAAGGCAGGAGTAAGGCTAAAAGGAAATTTTAATTATCAATTGTTGTTGGAAATATAAAAACGAATCATCAATTGCCCCCGTATATGATAATTAATACAACGTATTTTTTTAAACCATGGATAGGTAATCTTTTGGCAGAATATTATAGAGTCAAACAAAATGTATCATTTCCATTTCTGCCATATACCTCGCTATTTCTATAGCGAGGTACGGAATGAATGCATGGCATGACTAATTGACTATACTCTTTTATTTCCAAGAATTACTTTAACACATTAGAGCAAAACAAAATACTGAAAGAGCACTGTAAGACAGAAATTAATAGTAAAAAAATTCTTTGGGCGTTTACTATTGTGCTTTCGACTATAGAAGATATAATTCAAATTCAAATGCCTTGTTAAGCAATTCCTGCATATACCCATTAATTTCCTAGAATTACCTTAATTTCTACGTATATAATAGAGGCAAACCGAATAACTGGAAAACAACTCTGAGACAGGAAATCAATAATTGCTTCAACATTTATTATTTATAGGTCATTCTTATTGTCCGGTATATTATGGAGTAGAAAAAATTATATAAATCTGAAATGGGTAGCAGTTAGCATAGCACTCGCTTGGGGTCGTTCATATATTATGTCATCACTTGGAGGGAAAGGGGTAGAGCCGCAAATATGCTAACCCATGATGGCTGGGGAGGAGGGGAAGAGGGTGGCAATCAAAAATGTTTATGTCGACACTCGATACCAAAATTAATGTAAATACCTGACACAAAAGGCAGAACAGTATACTATTTACAGTATTGGTAGGGAATTTTCCCAGCAGCCCTAGCTACTTGTAGGGGCATGTTGCATAATATTTTCAACGAAATACCTGTACAATGTTACTAATCAGTGTATATCGCCGTTATAAAATAACAACGATCAAAATCGGACGGATAAAGTTTACAGTTCAAATCACAGATGCACAATAGGGGATTTGATTTTCCTAGACCCGACGGTCAGGAAATAATTTAACCGACAACCCACAATATTATGCCAAACATAAACAAAGACAAAACATGCAGCCACCTAACAAAAATATGTTACAAAGGCTAAATGCTAAATATAGTTTATTGTTGTCCATGTCGTTACATCGTAATGTATGGTGGCTCTCTTGTTGATGTTTATCATACAATAAAATTATTGGTTGCTGTCGGTTGAATAATTTCCTGCCCGTCGGGTCCCGGAAAATCAAACCAGGTTGTGCATTTGTAGTGGTTCAAATTGTGAATTAAGGGTAGAACAGAACAAGAAAAAGGCAGCATTTTTGGTAGCAAAAAGGCAAAAAGCCGCCTTTTTGTCTTTTGGCATTTTTTAGCTTTTGCAAGGGTTATCGTCATTTGTGATGTTTCAGATGTTTGATTTCCAATTGTTACTGTATTAGAATTTCGGTTAAAATAGAATTTATCATATAACTCATAAGTGTCATATAAGTATAAATTTTGTTCGGTGCTATAAACAATTATATTATAATGAAAACACCTTCATTGCAGCAGCCAAAGAGTTCAGGATTGGTAGACTGATTGAGTACATGAACCATTTTCTTCCCTTTTAAGAGTATGTTACGCGAAGCCAGTGCGAGTACAAAGTTACATGCTCCATAAATTCCAGCGCAGGTAAGAAAAACGAGGGGTGACGTTGAATGCTTTATCAGAAATATTTTGTAGGGTGTAAAAAAGTTGAACAAGAAATTGTGTGAAATTTTGTACTGATTTCATCAATAACATCGCAGGCCGCCATCTGTTATCTGACATTTTGAACTGTTTTGTAGATTTTTCCCAAATTATAGGTAGGGTACCCACAGTGAAGACATATTATTTAGTGATGGGCCAAAAATGTCAAGCAAATCTTTTGATTCATTACAGGAGACCCGGTTTTTGGAGTTCCCTTTAGAAAATGCAAACATTCTTCGCAATCTACCCTTACATAGTAGACAAACAATTCCATTTTTAACAGAAAATAATGAGATGCTATCGCAACGTGTTATATAGTAATAGAATTCGAAAGGTATACCTACACACCTTCATTAAATTAATTCTTAACACTATATTATGTAGTTTCTTTACGAGCTCCGATAATAAAATTTAGTTGCAGAATACATAATGCCAGTGTCGTATTTAGAAGTCAGTTTCAGGGGGGCCAACACAATTATGGGTGGGGTGGGGCGGGGCGGGGGGCGGCCTTTCGCGCGAAGCGCGAAAAAAATTTTGACCTTTATAATTTA
>JABASI010004982.1:0-13088 GCA_019776505.1 Tomocerus nigrus | reverse complement strand
CAGACTTAAATTAAAAAATATGTAGACAACAAAGTAGTAAACTCTATTTTGTTCCGGTGTCCATGTCCGGCAGTCAACAACCCTAGGATTTGTAATACAGATTTGTAACATGTAGCGCATTTTTATGCTATAAATAAATTATGTGACGAACGTTATAAATTAGTATGAAAATTGCCAATAATCAATAAGCTAAGGGGTAATTGTACGGAATGTAGGTCATGTGTAGCTATTATCGTGTTTTCCTATATCATTATAAAATGAATTTTCTGTCTTAGAATTTTAATGCTATTCCTAAACCTGCAGCTTTTGGTTGTGCCTACGATACGATGGCATAATAAGCTTATGATATAGGCAGTTCATCCCTAAATTATTATAAGACTTGCTGCAACCTATCTACATATAACTAATTTAGAGAAGCCTTAATCATTATGCCAGTAAGCAAATTATATCCGCGATTGCAAACAATTTTAGTATAATATAATTATTTAGCCAAAGGCCATGTTGTAAGTATACGAATTCGGTAAATATGATGATACAATAGAAGGGGATTATCTTTGGTCTTGAACTAATCCCCTTGCCTATTATTTATGTTCCTCCAAGAATCTCTTTCGCATTTACAAAATAAAAATTCAGAATGAGTTCTCCTCAACTTGTGACGTCAGTGACCCTGGGGTACAGGTGTTCTTCACAACCTTAAAAAGTGACATTAAGTAACTGCTATACTCCAGAGTTTATATTACTGGCTAAGGAGATAGTTCATGTAGCTAATGTACAAATATTATACTCTATATGACCCGATATAATTTGCATGGACAAGATTTTTTGCGACGTTCCAAGTATCAAGTATGCTTTGCTATGCTAGGAATATGTGCATTAAAGCCAGTTGAGTAGAATATTTATATAATATGCAAAAATTTAAGCATAGTGGTAATTTGAAAAACTTGTATTTGTGTATCTACGTAAGGCTACCTACAGTCATAATATGTGAGAGTATATATGTATGTTTACTACAAGAACCTCCCCAATATCATAAGTACCTGTATTTTTTGTTCTCTGCCAATACTAAAAACTAGTAAATTGTAAGTACATATACAGATATGCTGATGCTTGAATGTTAGCTGATGCATTTGTAAAGACAATGTCGTTTTATAGACAATATGTAGTAAATATATTATCAACTGCTCATACGGAATACTGATATGATGTTCACATAATTTAATTGAACATAAACAGGTGAGTGTATCGTACGCTCTTATAGGTAATACAAGTGCAAAGATTTATACGTCAGCCTAGCAGCTAGCACCTGTTTCCTTTTTGCATGGGCATCGGATTTATATAGTGGCGTCAATAGATAGTATACCTATGTACTCCGTACATCCAAACATTTATTAGAATTAGAACTACAGAGTAGAAGTAGAGGTAGAGGTAGAGTAGAACTGGTAGAAGTTAGGTGCAGCACTCCAAGTCTAATGAAGGAGAACCTTGTCTCATTCTTAGCGTAAATATTGCCGATTGGATTGGTTTTTTTGGTTACGTTCGCATATTTGAAGGTCAACAACAACCACAACAGCAACTTTTAAAAAAATAAGAAAAGGGCATATCTTCACTGAAAAAGCAACAATGTTAGCTATTATGTATATTATTGTGTGAAGTACGTTTCTTGCAATATTCTATTTATCCAATAGAATGTTTCATGTGTCTGGGATCTGAAGGTGCCCACTTTTAAGTACACACTGCTATTGAGAAGAAATAATACTGCAAATATTAAAAACTTTTTTTTTATATTGCAGCCACATTGTTCCTTGCTTTGTTTGTCTTAAATACGGCACACTGAAAAGAATGGGACTCATACTGAGGCAATGGCAGCCAGAATTTCGTACTCTCAGATTTACTATTGTTGCAAAGAAGTAAATGGAACTTTGTTTTGTTGCTAGTATTGGAAACAAGAGAATAGCAGTGTCACCCTGGCCTAGAACAATATTTTGCTGTACAACTGTACACTTTCATGCGCGTAATGAGCTCGCTTTCCATGGCGCTTATTTCTAGAATCATTGTCCTTAAAATCTCCTTAATAACTAAAAGAATGTCTCTACAATGAATACAAGCGATGGCCAAATGCTAACTACTTGCATTCTCTTTACAAATACTATTGTATACTGTATATCAGCAATATAATAATAATATTATGAACATCTAGCTAGATTCTTGTCGGCATTCAGAGCGTATGTTTATGTGCCGATTTTTAGAAATCAAATCCAATAACAGGTACATCCCAAATGAATGTTTATCGGCTTATTTCGCTGCTTATTACTTACAGTAAACGGTAGGGTTGCGTCTTCATATCCTCTGACTTTTCCCTTGTCACTTGCCTTATATGCATGATGTCCACAATATTTTTCCTCTTTATTTCATGACCGTACATTCAATTCACTCTAATTTTGTAACTTATGTACAAGGTACAGACGAAATTAATAGAAGCATTAATGATAGATATGACTTAAGACTATATTATTAACTTAAGACGTTTTTAAAACGGATTGTCAAATTTGAGTCCAATTGAAAGTTTGAAATGTACAATTTCGGACAGCCATAATTCTACAGATTAGAAACGAAGATGTATATTTATGTGTATTTTTCCCATAAATTTTTTTACGAAATCAGGTAATTTTCAGGAACATTAAGAAGGTTATTCTTTGAATGTTATACGTATTAACTTTCACGAATCCAACTTTTGCCTAATGATTTGGCTTAAATATCCTTGAAAGTCGATTCATATTAGGCACCTTGTTTTAATTTTGAACATTGGCTTAAATTTTAATTAGGTTCTGATGATATTCAAATATGAACCTATTTCCGTTGTATTGTTTTAAGGTTGTCTGTGCAATTGGATTGACCACCAACACCAGCGTCTTCGGAGATGGTAATCTCTATTCCATACGAAGGTTATAAGCAATAACACTTTTTGCTATGACCCCAATGTAATCGCTGTAATGTCAAGTGTATAAGGCCAAAAAAGTAGTTATGCTAAAGTTGTCCCTATATACACAAACTCCGCTCTTTAATGCTGTGGTAATGTAGACTCTTGATTGCTTACGATTTACGAATTACGAAGTGCTAATTCCAAATCCTAGGAACATAATGCGATTGCTCCTCTCTCCAATCACTTTAGTACCTTGGTAGGTATGCTATTATTGCATTTAGAATGAAGAATGAGAAATGGAGGTGTGCACATCTCCACTTTAAAAACATGGTATCATTTACAAATTAATTTAAATTCAACTTTAGGAATAAAATGTAGTTTTGGTGTATGGTAAGTAATAGAGTACCCATATGTTTATTTCTTAGAAAATCTCTTCAAAATTACAGTACATATACAAATTATTATCAAATTGTAAGCATAGTCTGTAATGATATTTTTATGCATGCATTTTCCGCTGAAAAGAGATATGAATGCACCACTACGACTATTACTAGTAGTGTGCGTCTTCTTGTATGTTAATTGAACCTGTTTTTGAGATAACTATGGCAAAGTAAAAGTAAACCTCAATATATTCAGAAAGGAGATTCTTCTTTGCTTACGTCAAAAAATACGACTAACCTGCAGAAGCATATCATACCTAAAGGGATTCCAATGCATGTCCACGGTTACTAATTAAATAAATATCCCGTTATTAAATATAAATAGCAAAAATTGTGTAATTTTGGCTATACCATTTTTAAACCTCAAACTGGCAAAGCTAGAAAAAAGTTGTTGTAATCTTAAAATATTTCTTTCTTATTACTCACAAATATTTTGTAGCAATAAGTGTTGGTAAAAAACTTCTAATAATACACAATCTTTATCCAAAATCAAAAACAACAACTTTGTGTCACGTTAACTAGCATCGCCAGCTCCTGATAATGACAGTGGGAAAATTTACTGATACACTGAAGTAATATGATGCACAACTTGTAGTTTATCGTGGCTGTCTATCTTATACCAGGTAAGCAATTGCAAATGTCGGGTGTTGTTCCCATTCTAATGCAAAAATGTAACTTGATATAAAAATTTACTGTTATGGGAACAGCGTAATATGGAACATGGAAGCTAATTAGATCGCGTATAAAGGATTTATTAATAGTTGATACATAAATAATAATAATGTTGTGTTTGTTTTTCCTGTTTGAGAAGGTTTAACTTTACTTAACTACTCAGCAATAACTCAGGCCCTCCTGAATTATTTTTTGAATCATCATAATATGTATGTTAGTTATGAGATAAACGATTTCGATAGAGTCCTCTACAATTTTAGTCGACAATCTTTTTTCAAGATGTGTGTAAAAGGAGTGAAATTTTCGTGGTTGCTAAGTGGAAGGAAAAACAGGCATATGAATTTTATTCTAATATACGAGATGCTGCAGTTGTTTGTGGTACATTAGAGTAAGGATGCTGGGAATAATCGGATGAATGCAATAGTGAGTGACTATAAGAGCTATAGAGCGTTAGCCAAATGAAAGATATGCATGTGTGAGCTACTAAAGCCTTAGAAATTACAAACGGACGAGAAGAGAGAGGACAGAAGAGAATAACACAGAACAGGATAAGCAATAGAACTTTTAGCTGAAGGCAAATAATTTTCAGTTTCGTTGTGCCCAGATAACACTTGTATACACATTTTACACTTCAAGATACATTCTTACACTCTAATAATGTAAAATGCCAGTAATGAAATGGTTTTGTGCTACATGTAGTACTATGCACGCTATAGGCATCGTGTGTGAGTGTGTAAATCTGTGCATGCATTCTGGGGTGAGTGTATGTGTGAGTTAGTTTACTTATGCATGAGAATAATAGAGCATACCTAGCTAAGTCAGGTGAAGTACAGTGTGCAGTACTCTAAAGTAAACATATCACTTTCAACATTAATTGAAATTACTCTTCGCGAATCAGAAATTACTCTTCGCGAATCAGCATCATGGCGTTCTCGTTATCTTCCAATATTAATTATGCATTATAAACGTGTTTGTTTTCTTGTGGTAGGTTAAAATGAGACCCATTATTGAAGAAAGAACGGAATTTACTAGTCTGCACAGCACAATTATGCTTTAGAAAGGGGATTGAAGAATTTTTTCTAGAAATTCTTGGGATGTAAGTGCACAGTAAAAAAACAATTTGACAAGGCTGGATCATTTTCTAACATGGTTCATATAAAACACAAGTTAGCGACTTGTAAAAATTGTCTTAGAGATAAATAAGAATTGCACATAAAATGTATTTCCATAATTGATATTCAAAGAATGCTACTCTAAAACATCGGCCTTACAGACCCTCCTTACGTTATACAAGAACTCTGCCCCTTGACCTTAGATGGTCAGAAATCAGAACAGATCTTCAGTTCTGTAAAAATTTCAACAAAATTGTCCCTGTACATAAGATATTTAAATATCAAACTAGTCAGGAGTGTCGCAAGGCCCTTATATTTTCAAATTTTTTATCTGAAACGATGTCAAATGCTTTTGATTCAAAAAGACCTTTCGCGCCTCTTTATTAGTGTCCCCTAGAAAAGTGCGACACGATCTTTCTGCCTTTTAGATGAAAATTTTAAAAATATAGGAGACTTGAGACCCTTCTGGACAATTTATATGTAGATATTAATGAACTTTTACTAATTTCACCCATTATTACTCAAATTATGTAGTATTAATCATTAATTGAAGTGGAAAAGGACACGTAACTTGACCAACTCATAACAGCCTTAGCCACAATAAGAATGGCGATACATGATACAAGTCCTATGTTGTCTTTGCAGTGCCGCTCACTGTAGAAATTGAATGGACTATGCATATCATAGGTACAATCGTACAATAGTCCATACTGCTAAAGGCTGAAAATCTGTCAGTACTTTATAGAGGAACTTTGTGTGTAAGGAATAAAAAGGACAAGGAGGAAGGCATTACATGGATGAAGGCAAAGCTAAGGCGCGTTGGATAGGATTTTGTGTCTCTCCCAAGAGTCTTGAACAGTCAGCAAACGCAGTGCTCACAGTGTACACTGAAGTTGTTTTATCTCTCCACTCACTCACTAACTCACTCAACTACAATAACTAACTCGCTCTGTGTCAGAAGAACACTGAGGACAGTGTAGCGCCGCCAACTGAGTACGTAACAATATTATCATCATTTTGATTTGGTCTGGATTGTGAGTGAACCGAAGTCGACTGATTGTGTCTCTTCCAATCAAGCATTTGACAAACTCCGTACGACCATTACACAACAAATGTCTATAATTGCCACCTAATCAAATAAACCATTCCCAAATAGAGATAGCCCATATTCCATTAATACTCTCTGTCTCACTTTGTCTCACTCAACATCCTTCAATTGAGTCCATCACGGAAGCAGCAAGCACATCACGTCCACGCACTCCATGTCCAGGACACTACGAAACAACTGAGCTCAACTCAACTCCCTAATATTATCAACAACAAACGAGGAAAGTTTACAGCTCTAATTTCATTTCAGTTGCATTTTGTTTGTTGTTTAGTTTAGTTCCTATCTCATTTTCTGTTGTGTCGTTCTTTTCCTTTTCAATCCCATTCACCCAAACAAATAGTTACACTTTTACACGGCAGCTGAATTGACTTTTACTGAATTGTATCCCAATATTAACTATCGACAACCACAGCAGTCAACGCTTACATCATTGAAACAAGGAAGGATCTTTGTTGATTTTGTGCATTTTCCTCGATATCTATGTGTTTGCTGTGTGGAAAATTATTCTGATATATGAACACCAAAATTACTGAAACTACCTAGACGCTATATATGAAAACCCCATTGGACAAATAATAAAGTCTCATTCTCTCGAAAGAATTTAGTGGGAAACATTATCAAGTCTCACGTTTCCCATTGACATTCTCCATCCTTACTTAAATAACTGTTCTATTAGCTAGGAGAGTGTGTTATTTTACTAACAATTTTTTTTGCTTCGTAATTAGCCAACGTTTGTTAACAAGCGATTTGACTGGTACTTGTATAACTTGTATGTAAGGAAGATAACATACGAAAAGCTAATCGTTAGCCCATTCAGAAAGAGAGAGTACCTTAGTTACTTACGATACGACTACATTATTGTTAGATATTCCGTGTGTGCAGCACCAAAAGCGTAGCAAAACATTTACACTTCATATTCGTGCTCGAATTGCCATACCGGACGGACAGAGCTACATTAAGTAAGAAAGAACTCGACTCGCTCACCATAAAACTCATTCCTTACGTTTTCTATATTTGCGTTTCCGTGAGCAATAGGAACAACCGAGTGTAGCACAGTGATTCTCAAGTGCTTATTTATCTCGTAGCACTCAAACTAACTTGTATTGTGTCTATAAGGCGCTACCAAAAAGAAATTGAGAAGAGCTGGTGTCAAATTCCTTTGTTTACGTGCATTGTGTGTCATTCAAACTCTCCAATAATTGCTCGAATTGAAAAATCATAATATCGATAATTAATTTTCAATAGAGTTCTCACTCATGATTTAGTGTGCAAGTGTATTGAATTTTCATTTAATAAATTACAAACAGTAAAAACGATTTCCTTGTATTGCCCAACGGACAATTCCACCAACTTCCTTCAAAATGACACTCAAAAGGACCATATATACCTGTAAGTATTTCCTTTTTTGTTATAAGTGTATTCATTGAAATATTATCTCAGACGTTTTTTTCTTCATGTCCTCTAAAAAGTGACGTATTTTATTAGGATATTTATATTATTATGGATATACGATATAGCCATGCATAATGAGAGGCCTGTAAGAAAAATCATTTTCTAACAAGGGAGATTATTCCTAGATGCATGTAGTCTATGGATTTGTTGGCTAGGAGTCCTTAGAATGTCGTCTCCATTTGTCAAATAAAGCTAACTTTAATATAGAATGATAATTCAGAAAAAACAAGGCAAGTTTCTGAGTCCAGTGTGGGTAGCCCTTGAGAAATGGAATAACAGTCAACGCATTATTATGTTACACTATGGGCGGGTGATTTTTTTAACCGTCCAGCCAGGCAGGCAAAGAGAGAGAGAGAGATTAGAGAGCCATATCATTTCTTACAATATTTTACACACATGCTACTTGAATACAAGACTCTCTCACTGTCAGTTTAGACAAAATTCAAAGTCTTGAAGAAGGAAGGGTGTTCGTGCCTCCAGCCCCAGCAACAACCTTTACGGATTTACAAAAGCTAGTCAAGCCAGAGGCTGGCAATCCTATTTCTAATATTACTGTGCATGGCATGTAGTAATGTAGTGCCTGCCCAGTGGAAGAGGATAGTTCAAGACAGCAAGTGAACCACACAAACAAGGTATACAAAGCTGGGGCTGTAGCATTTAGTTGCAAGGGGTTCGTTCGACTGACTATAGGAATTAGGAATAGAGCTCAGTTGATGATGCACTAAGTCCGAGTCCACGGTCCAACTTCCATTCCTCCAGTATCTCTTTATAAGCTGTACCTGTACTGCAGGATCAACTGCATGAGCTTACATGCATAAAGTGGAGTTTAGACAGGCAGAAGAGTGTAAAGATTTGGGGAGCAACTGTTACACAGAATGAAAAAAGGCTGAATCATTCCAGAGAGTTGAAATGAGCTTGACTTGTTGGACTTGACTCAAGTCAACTCACAATCTTTCGAAATGAACAACATTGAGATGTGTAGCCGTGGAGCTGTAGCACTATGTGTTAGTGTTAAGTACACACATAATAGGCATAATATATCCCTGATGATAACATTATAGTAGAACTACAACGACCACTTTAACATAAGCCAAGAACACAAAGCTTAACCTTTCCCCTCCATTGGATTTCTTGAAGAGAATTCTGAAAAAGTACCTACAATACACTCCGCATGCAATTGGGCTATCCATGCAAGTGGACTTGGCCAGCTCTAAGATTTTATGTGGAGAAACGTGAATAATATCACTTGGTCATTGTAAAACAATAAATAAGAGTGAAGGCAACAGTTGAAGAGTGGATTGGATGCACATTCGTATCTAATGGCCATTGCAGACATGTCAAAAGCAACAAGTGTTAATGAAGCTGAAATTTTTGAGGCGATTATTCCTTTGTATTAGGCACATAGCTAGGAAGTTTTAGGCACTTGGGCCACAGCCAAGCGAAATGCAGTCGAATAATATTGTACATTGCCACGGCTAGGGAGAAGTTGTAATCGTTAGCACGTAACGGGACACGTTAAATTCTTTCCTTGCTTGTTTTTCCTGAAAACTATCCCAAATTTCTGCTCTTTCTAAGAAATGATTATATGACAGATAGTAGATTATTAGGGGTACGTATGTGTAATAATATTTACAGCACTCACTCCCATCCATCCACAACGCATTCTTATATTCCGCACTGTATTTCTAATCGTGACTTAAATGAGGGCAGCTTGAGCTTCAGCTCATTTGCCTCTTGTTCCTCCATCCAATTTCTATATCGTATTTTGGTAATGAGGCAAAAGAGTGAAGAATCGTGTTCTCTACTAGAGCTGGCTGTCCTGTCGTCAACACTATTTACTGTCGTTAGAAAAATATCGAAAGAAAAACTTTCTTAATAATTTAAGTGCAGACAAACAGACAAAGCTAAAGCCTAGATATCCAAATCCAATGCACATAGTACTTCACAGTTCATCATTCTATTGTTAGTTTAGCTCTTAACTATCCTCTGTCTGCATGGAGCATCTAAATATATGTAACGTTCATACCTATATCATGTACTTACTATCAGTTCATTTACCTGTTTAGTCATAATGTGTAAATAATAATATAATCAGACTTCAATGCAACAGACGACTTTCTTCAAAATTATTTCTATTCTAGTCCTAACTTTTTAATGTCAGCATTGTACATGGAGCACTATCGAATTCAGAGAACTAATTGCATTGCTTTACATAAGAAGCGATATAGACGACATGTGGCTCATACTTACATTTAGATTTTTAGATTAAGAGTGCAGGATGCAAGGTGGAATATAGAATTAGCACTCTAAATACGTTTGTAGTTTTATAGGTTTAGAGATGCAGCCATGGTTAAATGAAGTGAATGCCATGATAACTATGTTTGTTCATATATACAGACACTACAAGCAACTAAATTAAAGGAAGGACATCATATAATATTTACCTGCTGTTTAAGATTTAAGAGATAATTTTCTCTTAGCATTTCACGTCCGACCCACATACATTTGTATGAATTGTCAAACAACAAACATTTTACATTAGAAAAATGCATGAATGAAAGATTGTGGCAAAGGTAGATACAGATAAACAAAATTAATATCTGTTATTTTAATAGTGAGCAGTTATCTCTCTCTGTTTGCATACATCTCTTTAATTGTTTCTTTATAAAAAAAACCTTATTTAAACGAAAAAAATATTTATGATCTCTAGGCTCTAGGTTTCCCTCATAAAGTTATTTGGAGGGAAGATTTTGTGTAGTCGGCGTAATATTTGGATCGTATCTCAACAGCCTAAAGTGTGTAATGTTTGCGTTTAACACAAATTGGTTATACATGTGCATATGAATCCATCCTGACTGTTATCTTCAGTAGGTGTCTGTAGTACAGGTAGTATTGAATTTCCAATTGCCTATGATATCACTTGCCATCTTTATGCATAGACTTTGCATAGTAGATGAGTATAAGAGTGCACCAGTCTGAATTTGTTTGTTTGCGAGTGAGAAGTTTTTTGGCGAAGAGAGTTAGTTCAATTCACTCAGAAACTCGAAACGTTTTCTCTCTTGACGAAAGATTGTCATCTCTTGCAAGGAGTTGGTCCACTGCATTTTCCATTTGAATTGTTATTTGTACGGCAGATGTACTTGTTACGTGTGGAAGGGATATTATAGATTCAGACGAAGTTCGTTCCCTCTTCTCCTATTCCTACTGTTTAAGAAAGTACATTTAAATTTCATGGTACCTATCTGAAAGAGATAGTTTTAGGGTTAAGGATATCCTATCCTGCTTCTAATCATTTGCTTTTGTGCGAAGTGCATACACAATTGAAGAGTGCTATAATATAAGAGTGTGCAAGTAGTAATTCAACTCTTTGTTGTCCTCTCACACATAAACATACCTTTATGCGAATAGGAACTCAATTTGGCTTCACATAATCTGACCAATAATGCATTTGATAGGATGCTACATAGACAAGTAATGAAAAGCAAGCTGTTTTCCAATTCAACATCTTGAGTAACAAAACAAGATTCATATGATGCTTTATTATCTAGTTAAGTAGTAGGTTGTTAAAGGTTTGTAGTTGTAGAAATTGAAGAGAATGCGTCAACTTGTTCACTATTGACTCAATAGAGAAGAAATCGAGTTGGCCTCTCGTGCCATGCAAAATGCGTATACATAGTCTGTCTATGAAAGCAGCCTTTACCGTACCTATCGGCAAGTAAAGACAAGAATCATTATTCCCTTCTCATTCTCATTGTCATTGTTCAACAAAACAACAAATAATTCTTGAGATTAGGTAGAAGAATTGGCAAAGTAATACATCGAGTTCACTGAATTATCGACGCACAAAGAAAAGTCAAAGTTTTGGACACTGTTTTATAGCAGTGCGAATTAATTTATGGAGCTTAGCCTGTGTATTCTATACAACAATAATTAGTACCTCCACTTGGCTATTGGGAAAAAATATCTAAGGGAGGTTTAGAAATAATAGAATTATTTTATAGTAGGTACCTATGCTGAATATACATGGAATTCATGTATATGCCTTTGGGTCATTAAAGTTCATAATCATAAGATGCTAATTTTGCATTTAGCATGAACTGCATTTTTTTTATAAATACGTATTAGAAATATAAATATTATATCAAAAATCTGGTAAACATATAGAAACTCAAGAAACCCAAGTGAGTGATATGTTGGCAGATAAAAATAACATGTTGCTAAGAGCACATTGGCTTGCTTCACAAATTTATTACAAGATTACAATATCAAAATGAGCGTGGGTTATATCCTCGTGTGTCTATAAGCTACTTAGATATGTGATAGAGCTACACCAACGTTATGTACTTTATTGATGGACAAGGATGATGTAGTATATACATATTATGCATGATGTGAATTGGATTATTGTGGTCTTAAATCTTTTCTATTGTCTTTTGGAGTGATAGGAAACTAATAAATACTGCCGTAGTGTATTGGATGCCATTTATACAAAGCATTGTTATATAGATATAAAAGATTTATGGTCTTATTGGCCAACGTTTAAAAGGGTTTTATAAGCTTGAATAAAAAACATCTTAGAGTGGAGTTTGTTGTACTGAATGATTGTCGTATGCAAATCTCGTTCGAAATACGCAGGGACTGTGCAGGAATTCATGGACGCTACCTTCAATCTCTCCAATAATTACATCCTATATGCTAATGAATAATGAATACTGCCAAAAGACATTGACTGACGCCATCCACTATCCCATTTGATCCCATATTAGATACCTACATGCGTTCCTTCTTCTATTTATTTTGTTACGTTTGATAAGGAACATCAACGATGTACATTCATCATTTCATTGACTCAGAGAAAGAATCGTCTTGGCATATTCACCACATGAATTATAAAGTCGCAACTCTCGTAGAATATGCGTGTGTATTCTTAGTTTTTTTCAATCTGTGCACAAACCTCATGTCAATACTTTAACTCTGACAGTTCAAATGGACATATCATTGTTTGCTAACCTTATGTACATGCTGGATTTAGCATGAGCATTTAGCGAACATGGAATAGTGCATTGACACGTAGTATTTACACATCTCTAGCTCTTGTGGCTTTGGCTTAAATTTGGAAATAAGCCAGAGTTATTTGTATCTCTTCTCGCAAAAGGACTGTGAGAGGAACCACAGACAACAATGAAGCTACTAAAACCTTTCACCATTTCCAGTGCATAGAAAAGTGCGATTCAATTAATCTCGTCGATGTTTTCAGAAAAAAGTCATATATACTTAAGATTTTGTGACATTAATAAATAACAATCTCATCGCAGTAGCTTTCTGCACCTACAAATTGATGACACGTCATAGGCCTGAGTAAATAACGAGCGGTAAAGGTCACT
>JABASI010004981.1:0-13088 GCA_019776505.1 Tomocerus nigrus | reverse complement strand
CCAAACTGAATCTGCTGCTTGTAAAAAAATCGCAGCTGATACGGAGTTTCTATCGCAGATTTTACCCACAGTGCACATCTGGCAAAGCAGATTGCAAAAAATTATACGAAAGCACATCTTTAAGGTTGACTGCACAGGTTTTATGGCAGCGAGTTGTCTAGATGCTAGACTATGCTTACCTCCAGTAGCGGGGTAAACATAGTCTAGCATCTAGAATCTAGACAAGGCAACGAGATAAGGTCACCAGCAAAAAAGAGCAATTCCGGTTTCTATGATCAGAATCTCCAACTTTTTCTCTTGGAAGCATAAATGATACATTTTCAACAAAGCAAATTTTTGTCATAGAAATGAATTTTTGAAGAAAATAAATTAAGTAGGGATGCACATGTAAGAAAGTTTCGTCGAATTTGAAAAAATACTTCGGAGACAGAATTTATAAAAGTCGGATTCCTGCTTCGTAGCTACCATTTCCGTCCTTTTTTGAATGACCTTTAACACATCTCTGCTCGTTTTTTAAAAATGCTCAAACCGTTGCCACAAGTTTTTTTTTAGATGTTTGGACTACTAAAACTCACGTAAGCTAAAGTGTGGGAAAATGAAACAAAATCACACGAGAGAGAGGGCTGCTCAAACTACGCGTGTGTATTCGGCTCTCTCTCTCTCTTTTGAGATTAGACTGATTAGCTGGAGCGGGGTTTGTGAACAACCCTAGAGCAAGGAGATATAGAAAGTCTCATTTGCCAACCTGTGCAGTCAACCTTAACTTGGTCGTCTCTCAATTACGCCTGAATGCGTATAGGTACCTAACATGAATGACTGATACAGTTTTAGGTTCTTTCAGTTTTATTTCCGAACCTTAAGAGAACTACGATTTAAGACATTGGTTTTAATTAACTATTGGTCATGTCATGTCATGAAAATTAAAACAACCACCTGTCTTATTATATATGCTTTTATTCATATCCAGTATGGTTATGGTATGATGTATGAGAGTTTAACCAGAATCCATGGCGGACGGTATACTAGACTTAGTATGCTAATGTCAAGTTTCTGCGTCTCCACTAGCTGGTTTGTAGGATAGGATGACACTGCTGAGAATGTCCTGACGTCGACTTCAGGAAGAAACAGCAGACTCAATACCGGGTAATAATTGATAAGTGGTCTAGAAAATTGATGGCTGAGCGTATTCGTTAAAAGTCTGTATTCTGTATAATATATTATGCAAAATGGAAATATAACTAAAGTAGGACGCAATAAATTGAACGGAATTGGCAATAAATATGTTAAAAGTCCAAAACAATTTTATTATACAAGTTTAGCTTGTAACTTATAGATATTAAATTTTGCAAGTCACCTCAACCAATTACGCAAATCTTTCAAAAAATTTACTTTCAACGTTACAAGTTTTAATATACTTCGTTTGGATTAAAGAGACAATAACATACAAGGGAAAACGAAGATACATTACTCATACGACTCTTCGGACTTCGAAAAAACGTTTCAAATAATACACTTGTCCAACAGTCATGGCCACTAATACAATTGCTTCGAAAAATGACCACATTACAACACGAGAATTTGTGGATTCGTTGATTTTGCGATGAATTTTATCTCTCACTTCCATATATTCCTGTTCGTGTTTTACGCCAACCAAAGCTGTAGACAATTCTTTGATCATTTCAGCTAACTTATTCGGGTGATCTGCAAAGAAGTATAAATGTTAAATACATGAAATTGTAAGTACTAAAACTAAATTAAAACTCCCATAAGCACAACTAAAATATCATACAGTCAGAATGTTAAACCCGGCCAGTAATTTGTAAATGCTTTACTTACTTTCACCATCTGCAGCAGCAGCTGGTTGAGGCTCGCCAACATCCATTGAAAACATTACTCCTTTGGGTGTCATCGTAGACATTTTATTACTGAAACAATAGGTGTACACTCCTGTTTTTGCAGCGGAAAATGTTATTTTCCCATTGCTTTCTCTTTCTCTGGTGATAATTTCTTCACCTTCTGGACCAGTCACCTTTACATCTATGTCTAGGAATCCTCCTTCAATTACTTCAAACGTTAATCCTGTAAAATTGTCAAGCAATTTAGGATTAAAACAGGATTTATAGCAAAGTGCTCTACTTGGTATACTCTTAAAACTTTTCATTTCCGATTAGCTATAATTGCACGTACAAAGTCTGTATGGTATTGGTGATTCAATGCGACCCTGACTAGTGACAGTGACTGAGGAAATCGCCAATTATCCAAAATACGATTGAAGATATTTAGTTTTAATGGCAACCAAAATGAATTTGGCCCAACTAATGCGTAAAATTAAGTTCACAAGTTTAGCTTCATAATCAAGAAACACTGTCAACTATCAGTAGTTAGATGACGTTGAACTTCAACTCAATTCTAAATATTATTATGTTGAGTATAATCATAATAATTTGCAGATGCTTAAATTGTACATTGTAGTAGTATTTCTACGTTGTTAGCCTATGTTTAATAGTGTGTGTGTGTGTGTAATGTAAGTTGCTTGTAAAGTTGTAATGCAAATCATAAGAATGCATCATTTATTTTATTTGCTCCCTCAATTATGTTTGAATGTGTACAGATGACAGATTTATATGAGCACGCCATTTTCATTTAAAAATTCAGAAAACTGAATGAGAAATTGAAATCATAAGCCATAAGCACCTAAAATAATTTTTAATCAAAAGTTACAACAGAAATGAATTGTGAGTTTCATAAATGCTACATCGGAGGAAAGTACCAGACGGTCGCAATGCATTTATACAAGAAAACGGAAACGGACGATTGATAGAAAAAAACCAAAATCTAGAACCACTGCTGAATATTATATACTATATTAACGAAACGGACAGATTAACCCCAATTCTAACTTTAATAGTTGTGTGGCCATCCGGTGCTTTTACAATGTACCGATTATGAAACTGATGTATTGTTTATTATTAAGTGAATTTAATAATTATTAGTACGTACCTAACTTTGTTCCATTTTGAACCTTGTCAAAAAAGCATTCCTCGGCGTGTGCGTCTACTGCGATAAAATATGGAAGGCAATAACGGAATAGTCCGAAGAATACGACCAAAACCAGTTCCAAAGTATACTTCATCTTTACGAAAGCCACGAAAATAAAATCTAGTTGATCAGTTGTTTTCCGTAGGAGTCGCACAACTGTCAAACAGCCGGGAAAAAAGATAAATAAACTATACGACCGACATAGATTATTATTTCCACTAAAAGACGATCGGCTTTGTATTCTCTTGGTGACTTTTGCTGTCTTATCACCGTGAAATACTCCTCTTATAAATGTCAAATAAAAATCTAACTAAAGCAAATGTGGAGAGTGGTGGAGCAAGAAAGATTAACATTAAAGTATGTTAACTTTCTGTGGATGTCAGTCAGGCTCTTTTAGTATGACGTGTTCAAACTTCTTCCCTCTGCACACTCGAGGTGTAGCTGCATTCCCTATTAGGCACTTTCCGCAAAACTATACGTAGATAGTACTTGGGTGTTTGTTGGTGCGCGGTGATGTAGTAAAGCCTGAGAAATGTAAAAGAGTATAGGTCAAGTATAAGGCAGAAATCGGCCTGTTGGAGGACTGGAACTGAAATACAATAACAGGAAACTGAAGAAAATCTTTCTTTTCATCTGACATAAAGTTTCAAAGTAATAAGGGTAAGTATTATTTTGAGACTTCGGTAAGAAACGAACATTTCATGATAGATAGGCATAAAACAATGGCGTCCATAGGTCAACTTCAGCCAGGTAAATCTAGCCGCCCGTTAAAAACAGAATGAAATACATCTTTAACATTTCTTGGAAATATTTCTAGTATCCTAAGGGCACAAGCAGGATGTAATTCGTAAATGGGGTCAATGGATGAAGTTCGTTTATTGATCCTCAAAGCTACTCCGTTTTGTATCCATTTTACTATGTTAATCAATGTATATGTAGATATCAATTTCGAGGAACATTGTTCTATTCCGTGACATGTATAATATTAGACGCAGTTGAGTCATAAATGTTTCTCAGGATAATTTTACGAATGTGTTTGCTATTTATTTTTACTTTATATTTTATTGCAATGGTTATAATTTTAATTTACCTATATTTTATCTTTTACTGTTTATGCTCGCAATTTATTTTTACAATTTGTTTTTACTAATTCGTGTTTATGGGTAAGGTAGGGTGCTAATAGGTCATAGAAAAAGCAATTTTGTCCCTAAAATCAGCCTTCTTAATCAAGGCTTTTTAGGGCCATAAAAAGAAAAAAACTGGGGCGTCATAAAATGTTTTCTGCCCTTTAGAAAGGCTCGGGTAATCTAAGGATGGGTGTATGATTTCATCTGAAACCTCATTTTAAATGTAGCGAATACTTGATGGCCATACAGACAAAATCAGGTAATGAGTATTTAATAGTATACAATTGGCAATAAAAGTATGATACGACTTCTTGGAGCTCAATATATGGTACATCTAAGTTCAATTTCCACTCTTGCTTGCCAACCCTCAAAGGAAAGACCTTGGTTATGGCTTATCAGCTTACATACCATTGTACTCCATTGATTTGGATGCGGAGCCAGAACCAGAAATTAAAATTTCTAAACGAAAATACCCAATTTGGTAAATGCTGAAAAACTACGACATAGGCCTGGAAGCAAAGCTGGGGATCAGTGACGATTTGTCTCTGTGAAATCAAAAATTTTTAACCAAGGTGAGAAAGTTACTAATTATTGCCGTAAAGACAAAAAGTGTCCCTGCTGTAAGGTTGATGTTCATGAACTTGGAACTTTATGGAAAATGTGTTAATGAAATGAATTACTATTTATGTTTACCATTTGTAACTGAATTACAAATCTACTCCTGAAGTCTTATGAAACTATGTAGCATCTTAATCTTAAAAGATTACGCCTTTAGAACAATTTCACCGTTCGACTAAACTACAGTAAATAATAGGAGAGGAGGCCGCCGGAGCTGCCGCCACCAAAATTTTCATCAGCGGGTTATGACATGAGATTTTGCAACCTTTCAGAATGTTTTATATTCAGTATATGCAATGTGCTATTACAAATTACAAACAAACCTTATTGCATTACAATGTATTGTATTACCATTACATATTGTATTGTATATTGTATAGTATTGCATAGGTACAAAAATTCTATTGCGAGTGAGTAGTCTGGCTGAGTATACGATATCTATATGAAGCGAACGAAAACGAAACGAACTACGAATGTGATTGGAGTAGCGAAGGGAGAGAGAACGAAGAAGATTATAATTTTGGCTGATATATTTACAAAGAAAATTAACCACAACACAACTACGTATATGCTCATTCCGCAGTCCGCTCCGCACTGAACTTGCCTGACTACAAGCTACAATTTGCGTTGTGTTATTTTCTGGGCATATACAGCCACAGATTACAGTTGCTGTTGCTGTGTGTGATCACACAAAGAATTCTCGCAGTATTTTATCCATTATAAAATATATGTTGCATTTCAACAAATTTTGACACGGATCTGGGAAAATATTGGACGAATTAAGCAATGGCAGAAAAGTAAGTTGACTAATTAACACTTTTCACGTATCGACACCATAAAATATTTATATTTTATTGTGGAATAAACCTTTGGTTGTGGATTTTGTCAGGAGTCAGGAGTCATCATAATACATAATAACTTATATCAGCTGTTTGCAACAGCTCAACAGCCTAAATGCCCTTAAATATTTAGAACAGTGTATCTTTGTTCTTATTTTGTTTTGCTCGCAATCACCAACATTTAAAATACGTTTTGAATATAAATTGCTTATTATTATGGTCAATGGTCATGATGCAATATGCCATAAATTAACTTGTTGCTAATATTAATATCATAAATATTATTCCATCTAAGCTGTTGTAAGGTTTTCAACTTAAAGCAGTTGTCCATATTGTATATTTTGGAAATGAAATATTCAAAACGACTGACGACTGACGACACTACATACAACATAGTTGTATGTTATTGCATTTTGCAACCAATTCTATTTATTTTTAGACTTAAATTACGTAGAAACCAAAAATAAAAGTCAACTGCATATATAATGAAAATTTGGGATATTAAAACCAGCAAAAATTGGACTGACTGACTTTATGCTCTACTAAACATGTGGGATGACCAGTGTTGTCACTGAACTGTGACATTATTTCAAAACATGGTGTCATAGCGAATGGCGAAACGGAACAATACTATTGAGTTTTCTAATCTATTGTGTATTATTATGGGCTTTTGTATCCATTTGATTAGTTTAGATCTTCAACCTTAGTCCTAGGGTGTAGGGCGCTTAAAATTCCAAATTCCAGAAAATACGTTTTGCAGACGGGTTTACAAAAGCTGTTTAAAAGTTTTATAATTGAACTATCTGTATCTGTGTATTTCGGACTAAAATATACAATTACCCATTTACTAATTTACATCTTCAGTTGACGTGATATTATTTTTTGTAGAACGAGTCCAGATGAGGTCCCGAAATCTAAGGAAGAGTTGGAAGAGTTGGACCAGGAGCAGGAAGATGCGTCTGGATGGGGAGGATGGTTTACTAATACATTTGTAACGGCCAAAGAGAAATCCAATGAAATGTTTCAGTATTTGAAGCAAGATTTTTCCGAGTTCAGCGACACTGTTCAGGAAGCAGGACGAGATCTCAAGGAAAAGCTTAAACTTGAAGATACTGCAAAAACTGCAGTCGCATCAGTTGGGACCAAAATGAATACTCTTCTGGAGCAAGTTTCCACCATTTTCGGTGTCGCTCCAGAAGATGATGATGAAGCAGTCATTGTATCAGCAAATGGCCCCATTGTTGTTGATCGTGTTCAGGTATTTCGTAAGCTACAGTCACTTGCAACTTATTTGGATTGATAAAAGTTTGTTTCAAAAGAAATACAATAGTACTGACTGACTGAACAGAACTAACTATTCTTTAAACTTATTTTTACTTTTACTAATATTTTTATTTTTACTTTAATACGTTCAACGTTCGGAGTTAACGGCCATGGACATTGGATTTAAATTATTATATTGGCATTTTAGCTCATGTTCATTAAATTATTCATCCCTTCACCCTAATTACAAAAAGTACAAAGTTTACAAGCGAAATAAAGTGTGAAAATTGCAACTATTTTGTTATATCATTTGAATTAATATTGCATTAAGTTCTAGTTTAAAATGAATTTACGAATTTTTTTGTTGATTGTCGGGATTTTATTTTTGTAGGCCAAAATTTACTCCATGGCTTTGGAAAATCACGTTTTCCTTAATGATCCTGAAAATATGGAAGAATATGAAAAGTGGTTGGCTGGGTTCGACTTTGAAGAAAAAAGTGAGGAAGTTCAAGATTTGATGGCTGCCAATCCTCACATACAACTGCATTATACACAATTGGTTCCAGAAAAAGTCTCCCATTTGATGTTTTGGCACCGGTTCTATTTCCAAGTTCAACAAATTTTAGAGGCTGAATCCCGTGCTTCTGAAGCCAAAGCTAAGCAAAGCGACTTCGAAAGCAACCTGGAGGAAAGCGCAACAGGTAATGCATAAAAATCAAAAAAAAAGTTAACTGAAAACTGGCTAAAGTTAATACAGGAAATGAAATTATAAAGTTATGATTCCGAAAGTCCATAATAAATATTACTGTACAGCTATGTGATAAAAATAACGAAAGACCAAGTCATAGAATTATGTAGCCGTATAAAAAGATTTCAAATGAATTTACACGTGCCCAAGTAATTATAATTTTACAATATGAAATGCATTGGTATTATCGAAAAAATAAAAGTATTACCTATTGTAATACACGTAAGCAAATATTTTAATTAATTGTTATATTGTTCTATATTTTTAATTGAACAACTAAGTAATAAAAGTGTATTGATAAACACCTGAAAGCAAGCATCACTAAAATTTCAACAATTAATCGTATCGGTTGTATGAAAACTAACTTTAGTTCATTTTTCGTAAAACTCGAGAATTTAATTGGACCAATAACCAGCTTTGCATGGTAGGAATAAAATACGAAAGTCTTGTCTTCTGTAGAAAAAGATGTTTAGATTATAAGTCTCTGCCACTAGTAGTTCAACCTTTTATTTTACTAACTGGAATTCCATTGGACATATTTTGGTTTGACTATACCTAACTTAAGTCAAACCAAACCCATTTGGAATGGCTTTGTAAGAAATGTATATAATAATTATCTTTTTTGCCTGGAAGCCATTTTTCAGTTCTCACGATTTTTCTAGTCTCAGTGGAAAATGACCGAAAGTTATAAACTTTTTTAAAATTCTTGAAAAACTATGAAAAATGGTAATTTAATGTAAGCAGTTAGAATGGAACTTCATATTATGCTTTATGCTGACAAACTGGTAGTTATCGATGAATCTTCCTCACTACCACAATGAACTCACTTTTTATAATTTTATTTTATATTTTATTAATAACTACCTGGACAATTATTATTGTTTCCCTCTGTAACCGTACAAGCCAAATGCCTAAGTACACGTTTACAGTTTACTTACACGCAACTAATAATACCTAAGTAAAAATACCGTTGAGGCCAATGGCAGGCATGGAATTCATATGCTAGTACGCAGTAAGTAGTGCAGCTGCATTTGAGGGTTTTTTGAAACGTGTTGTCAATCACCTTGCGGCGGTGAGATACAACCAGATGTGGTTTAAAATCTTCGTAAAAAGTAATAGCATTCGTAATTTTTATTTTTCAATTTACTTGTTAATTTAGGTATTTAATGTATTTATGGTGAGCAATATCAATAACATGGAAGTAGACAGCCACATGCCATTCGTAGATCTTTCATTAACAAAATTACAATAAAAAGAAACGATCTATAAATAAATAAATGCTCCTACTACAACTAGTAAATAATTATAGTAATTGTAGTTAGAAAACCTAACGACTTCGTTAGAAAACTCTGAACATTTAGTAATTATAAAGAGATTTTCTCTGAGCAATCATGAATTTTATGTTACTACAATTTCACAACATTATTTCACATCCAACCAACCCATATTCTGAGCATCACAGATAGCTGTTGTTTAGAGAATGTATTCACAATTAATTGAATATCTTCTCTGTTGTAGCTTGATTGGGATTATGAGTTGTAGACGTAAAGGAATGTTTTTCTTTAATAACTCGATAATTTTTATTGAAATTTTATTAATGAAAGGCCTTTCAATGGCTCGTAACAATTGTTAGATTATAAAATGAACCCCAACTACCGCTGTACATATGTTATAGATGTAATACTTGAATAACCATTACATTTTTAGTGTAACAAAGACATAGTTTTAGTATGTAGAATAACAAGTTGCTATGAAAAATTCCACTGTAATCAGATAATTTTCATGCAACTGCAATTAATTGGTGCATCTGCATTTAGTGTCTATTGCCATAGGTACATAGCAAGTCTATGCTTGACGTTTAATGTATTATTATTGTGTAGATAAAATTCCGTCTGTAGCCTACATATCGGCAAGGTTGCTAATAATAAGGCTACAGAGCAATCTTCATAGACTTCACTACTACTTACTGATAGTAGATATTATTTACAGCTACGTGAGTAGAACGCAACGAGAAGACGTAGTACGCAAATCTCACAGATGTACGTAGATGCTAATGTAAAAGTCATTACACTGTGATACGGCTATCTATAGTAATGCACTGTGAGTTAGTAGGTAATAGTAATTGCAATAATATTATTATCGGTTTGGTCAGCCAGGGATCACAAATAAAATGTACCTAAGTAATACTTAAGCACTATGGGGTATCATGACAAATAATAATATGTGCCAAAGTACTCCAAATGCTTTTTTCAATCTCATTCTTCTCGTTAATGATGGACGAATTTTTTGCAATTAGTTATTACTGTCGTCGTTAATAATCTAGATTTATATACAACGCGGTTGAGCAAAGAATGCTCTTTAGGATAATTAATGTTCTAATTATTTAGTAGAGTCTTACTGACTTCAAATTGCATCGAAAGCAATCCCGACTTCTTTCTTGGGCCCATCTTGCTGCCAATATATTATATATAGCGTGCGTAATCTCGTTCCCATACATCACACACTACAGGTGTGTACTTGCATTAACTTATACAGCCATCAGTGAAATAAAACAGAAGGTTGGCTTTATTGGATAAAAACAGAGCGTGTAGTAAATATTAAGGATAGGCTTTGTTTTGATTGACGCTGCCTGATTAATGTCCGAAGGTGTAATGCAAAATGCTTTTGATTGTGTGCGAAGGTGGCGATCTGGGGATGGTGGAGATTTCCGAGGAAGATCAGAAACGATTACTCGCCGAGTATGAAGAAGAGATGAAACAGGGCGAAGATGGATCGGGTCGTAATTCTCGTCGTTCCAGCGGAACCCAATTGTCTTCCTCGTCGTCTGGCAGCTTCGCTTTTGTGACACACGACACCCTAACCGATGAAGTTAAAGTAGAATAGTAAATGTTATAATATTTAAAGAATCTTCTCCCTACCGCCTCGAAAGAAAAATCGTTTCCCTAGCCCCATATAAATTTTCAGATTTTACAAGGTCCTCCCTTTGTGATCAGCTGCGCAAGTCAATCCCCATCTAATTGTATATAAAATAAATGATTAATTTTAGAATAATTTGTAACTTTAATGTTAAGAGAGTGCCTTGGACCGGAACCGCTGCATAATTTTATACATTCAATATTTTCCGTAAAGAATAATAACAACATTCACTTATACATACATATGTGTTGCGAAAACCGGGTTATCATGTTCACTTTAGATTTATTTGTAACCTCAAATTAGATTTCTTCACACCTTGAGTGTGTGAATAGAAGGAAAGAGAAGTAGGCCAGCAGGGAAAGAGTGCTTTCTGATGCTTCAGTGCGTATATCATCATGGATGGTTGATGGTTTCCTTTCCTGTTCTCAGCAGTTCTCTTGTGGCATCTGCCGCGTGTGCATCTCGCATAGTGTCTCTCTTACGTCCCTGTCAGTCCGTGTCTGCGTCTGCTACCTGTGTGCCCTGTGCATTTCATACTTACGTCGACCATTGTTTTTCAGGATTTTATCTACCTACCTAGTGGCTCATCTATTTAGTTTTAGGTCCATAAAAACAAAGCATACCCCCCCACACCACACGTCATGGGTTTTCTGTCGGACACGAATTTCTTATGTTAATTATCAGTGTGCCCTTTGAAATCGGTGAAATCTGTGCAGTGCGTTTGTTGAAGAGTTGAGGAGTGTGGCAGTTGTAGGGACAGGGAGCTTGAGACAGCAGTGCAATGAGGAAAAATAAGAAAGCAAACATTGGGTGGCTCGGTCACATTCTCACCATTTTGGCAGTTCTCATATTTGTAAGTACCTTCCGTTTCTGCTCGAATCCACTTCACCTCTTATGTAAATCAATTGTTCATTATTATTACCGACTCATGACAAATTGTATGCTACCATCGTAATCAAATTGTGTGATATCAGTGAGATGGAACGAGGAGCTAGATAGAACACTGCCGTGGAGCTCCTAACTCCTAACTCTTTTCCAATCTATCCAAATCCACAAAATCTAAATTATACCATAAAGATCTGTGATACATAGTTCAGTATAGTATTTTATTCCTTTGATTCCGTTCTAAGTATCTATTTAGTCTAGTAACTAAACTCTATTTAATGAAAATAAAAACGACGAGGACAATTTTTCATGTTGTCTCCTTTCAATAACTGATCTTGAGTTTTCATATTCATTCTATGGCTCTAGTCTCCATGCTACATATTCTGTCTGTCAAATCATGAGTTGGCAATTATTTGCAGTTCATATATTATAGATGCTATCATTGCATGTAGATATTCAATTATCCTTGAAACTTTCATTTGAATCCCTCAAAATCATCCATTTTAGTATCTAGTCTAGATTCTGACATTGGAAAATATGGCACAATAAATCTGGACTTGGACTTTTCAATCATGGAAAACCAGCAGAACTAAAATTGTGCTTGATTATGTGCAAAATACTTGAATTTATGTCGTTCTAAACACATCAGTATCAACGATGAGAAGACTTTTTAAATTAATAACTCACGTCTAGTGCTCCATCATATTATTGTAGACGTGTATACGTGGCGTGGTAAACAATGAAATCATATTTCATGATATTGAATTAAATTAAATTCATAGGTACCTACCTAGACTTTATTACTGGTTTTCATTAGAGCTCAACGATTCGCAGGAAGTGCATTGACCATACTTCCGTTCCTTTCTACTCTTCTACTATGCCATTATGAACTTGAATATCTACGTATCTATTTTACAATTACAGCTGGCCGGTTGTATCATCATTGGCTACGTTGCCTGGGTCCTTTCCACATCAGTGTCCATTCAAAAGTTCCAGTCTGGCACTCTGGTATTTATTTATTCTCTTTTCTTAACTTTAATTAGAAATCGTAGTTTGCATTGCATTTCGCCTTTATGTGGTATTCTAAATTTTAAAGTCGATCCATCAATTAAACGCATAATAAAAAACAAAAAAGAAAAAGCAAACACAATGTCCCATTATCGGGTTACATGTATGAAATGTGGTTTCATGTTCATGTACAGAATTGGGGCATTGTAAACCATCTCATGAAGCGTTGAACTGAACAAAGACATCCATATCTTTTGGCAGTATTGGCAGTACCTAACTATTCGAAACTAAAGTTTTTACCAGGCTCTTTAATCTATTACACTTACATCTTTACTCTTTATGTATTTCGTTGTACTAAGGTAAATACAGTTAGAAGATAGTGCTATATTTTTACCTGCTATTATCTGATAGCGAATTTAAACTGACACGATAATTCACGTACTATGTGTTTACCACTGTAACTATCCCAAATCGAGTTGGATAGGACAGTTGTGGTTATCAAGATGAGATATTATATTTCCGTGAACATAAAATCCAAAATTAATTTGCTAGCAATTACATATACTTTGAAAATTAAGAATATTGTGATAATTGTTGAAGAAGGCTTGGTTGCCTTGCTCCCATATTATGCAAAATTAAATGACG
>JABASI010004980.1:0-13090 GCA_019776505.1 Tomocerus nigrus | reverse complement strand
AAATTGAAGTTCAGGTTTATATTTATTAATCCAACATAAAGTATAATTAATGCAATATTAAGTAATACTTTTCTCTGTATGACAGATGAAATATTTTAAAGAATGGCTTTTCCAATACAAAGTAAAAGAAGTGACACAGGACTGCAGCTCTGACGAAGAAGATGATTCTGATACATTACAGAGAACAAATAGTTTTGACAACTTAAAGGGTGCATATGAAGTTACGAAGATTGGACTTGGGTGTAAACTATTCACCTTGACATACGGATTTCTTGGATTGGTAAATTATTTCATGGTTTAATTAGCATTCAGTGTCCGATATTAGATATAGTACAGATGTTTATGCTAATATATTAACTCAGTAATTATTTAAATTTTTGCAGTTTATCAGTGTGTTTGCGACCTATGGCGCTTTTCAGCTGCAGTTTTATAACGTTGCTCAAAATCAAAATAGCAATACGGACACATATATGTATGTCTCAGAATGTAACTCCACTGAAATATAACATTGGTGTTAAACATTACTGGAAATAAAGTGTAAATATCTAAAAGTGTAAATAATATATGAATCACTTTAGCATCTTATAAATAGCAATCAGTTTTATATACCTAGTACCTAGTTTTCGTTTTTATTTATTTTGTGTTACTATGTATCCGCCAACAAGGCTTACATTTTATCCGTCATAGTTATGACTTGGCGGTTTACAAATCTGTAGACTGGAGCTGCATTTTCTATAAATAAACCATAATTATAGGTGTCTATGTCTGCTTTTGGATGTTCCCTATTTACTTATATACTTTAAGATACCGGAATATAGGTAAACAGAAACCTGTTATTATTTTATTATATTGAATTTTACATATGTGCTTGTGTCTTCGTTTCTAAGAAATGCAATGAACCACTTAAAAAAGTTGCACCCGTTGTTGGGATAGTTTAAACGATTGCATAGTTTCTACTGCGGAATAATAATGCTCACACTGTATAAATACTGTAATTATGCATATATGTATCTAATTATGTATATAATAATTATAATAATTATTATTATTGAGTATATAAAATTACATATACAATTAGTAGTCACTATTGAAAATTAATGCTATTTTTATATTTTATGGGTGACTAATTAGTAAATACAATTTTTAGGTAAAAGTGTTTAAAGAAGTCTATCATTATTTTGCAATTGAAAACTAGAAATAATTTGGATTTGGGCCATGTCTAATGTATGTATGGAACGGGCTTAATAAAGCTACTGTGGCTCAGTGTTTGCAAGTAGGTACCTTACCTATCTTCTACTCATTTCTAACCTTGAGTGTCTTTTACATAAGCTCTCTGAACAGGTTTCTGGATTGATACAATGAGTAGATGTAAATGGAAATTGAAGTTAACTAGCAGAAAGGCGAGAAGTGTGTAGGCTAGAGAAGGCAGAATTTATTTGCGATGGAATCCACCACAGAAGGATTCATCAACCCTATCCGAAGGCTTTCGACGAGAATTTCTAATTTATTTGAAGCGGATAAAACCGAGTTATACCCTTCAGTGATTTATCACAACGTTTTATTTTTTAAAATAACATATTATACCTGTGTTACTCCATTTTGTTTGACCAGCTCTGAGAATGGAGGTTTCAAAATACACACCAACAAACTGCAACAGGTAAATCATGGCATTCTTAAAAAGTATTCTCATTAAAATGTGAACTACTTTGTGAAAAGAAAATTTTAGGCTCTGACAGGGATTCTCCATTTCCTTGCAATAGCCTTCGCCATCCTGAAATGTATTCCATTCCACGAAGAAAATGTAGGCATTAGCATCATTCAAAATCCTGAGCTACTTTTTCAATTTGCCAAAAATTACCTTGTTGCACCATACTTTATCATAGCCGGGAATGTATTCTGGAGGAAGAAAAATGTTTTGGAGACATTGTGGAATATTTCTCAAAATGACAATCCTGAGAAAAAAAGAAATGTACGTAGACTTTATAATGATTTAAATTATTTATTTTTAATTGTTTCTCTTTAAATTTTTAAATCACTAAAGTTATTTAATTATTATCTGTAAATTTCCCTCAAAATGCATGTTTCAGGTTCGCACAATAATTGTCAACATTTCTACGGTGGTATTAATTTTATTGCTGGTAGGAGTTACTCTATTCAACGAAGTCACATCTTATACTTTGAGCAGTTGGATATGCTACGGAATCAATCATGCTGCTCGCGAATTTTATTTAAAATTATATAATCCAGAACTTGAAACTCTGAGTCATGAAAACTGTACATTAAGTGACTTCAGTGCAGGAGTGATTTCCTTGGGAGTATTCCAAAGATTCGTCGTGGTTTACATCTTTATGTTTCGAAATTTATGTATTTTTGTAATATTAATTTCGGCGATACAAGTTTATCATAGCTGCAAAGGATTTTTCAACGCGTTAGTATCCGACGAACAAGACATTTCACAGGTAAAAAAAGTTTGACCTTAAACACTTCATAGTTAATTAAAATAATTACCTATGTATACAATTATAACTAATAAAATAATTTTTGATACTTAAATAATTATTTTAACCTAAATTTTAAATTTATTTTGGCAAACAATTATTGTTATTCATGATTAAAAATGTTGCAATTGGGAAAGAAATTATTTTAACTTGATTAATTATTTCTAAAATGCAGGTTCTGAAGCACTACTTAAGTGTACGCGAACTCACTAAGAAAATAAACGATTTCATTGGACAATTACTTCAAATTTTCGTCTTGGTTCTCTTGTTTTATATAATTGATATTCCAGAGGCCATCAAGGGATCCTTATCCCAACGGCTTAGGGTTTTTAGTGTCCTGGCAGTCTGTATTGCGATCTTCATAATTGCAGCTGACGCACACAGAAAAGTAATTTAATTTGTGTCTCAAAATAGTTTCTTCCTATAATTATTCTTTAGTTAAATGAGATTTATATTTTTAGACACAACATTTGAAAGAGTGGCTTTTCCAATACAAAATAAAAGAACAATCAACAAAGTCTGAGGCCACTGTAGAAGATCGGGAATTGGAGGAAGAAATGTATGAAACTCTTAAATGGGATTGTGAAACAACAAAAATTGGACTGGGCAGTCAACTATTTACAATCACATATGGATTCTTTGCGTTGGTAAGAAATAATTGTTATCGTTTAATTTTCAAAGTTCTTATGCTTGTAGACTATTTTTTTTAATTTTGTCGACTTTTGTTATTTTTTGAATATAACTAATGAATACCTACATGCTAATTTTAAAAATAAATGCTGACAATAGCATCAAATTAAAACTAAATAAGACTTTAATTGCCCCGTTAGCATCTTATAATTATAATTATAATTATAATTTTTTTAAAAAATTCCTAAAAAAATAATTTGTGTTTTTAATAATTTTCAGCTCGTCAGTGTTGGGACAACTTATGGAGCCGTTCAGCTACAATTTTATAATTCAAAAGCAAATTCTTAATAATTTTTAATTAATGTAGAAGAGAGTGCGGTAAACTTAACTTAGTCATATTGAAATCCCAATTGACGAATTTTACATACATAGATAGTTCACAATCGGAATGACAAAAATGGTTGCCTCTAGAATGATCATAATATTGTAGAGGATGGAAAAGCTGATTGGATGTGAAGTATGATAAAAACCATGATAAATACGACAGTAGCAGTGAATTAATATAATAATAATAATAATAATAATAATAATAATAATAATAATAATAATAATAATAATAATAATAATAATAATACAAATACAGCAGGGAAAGAATAATGTAAATGATACACCCATTTGCATTATTAAGTACATTATAAGCATTAATTATGTTAAAACTATGCTGCATACACAGATTTATTTTAGTATAATATTAGATGTAAATTTATCACCTTGTTCCAAAATGCTTTTTTAACTTTTAAAAGCAACATTTAATTTATTTACGTACAAGTCACACATGAAGTCATTTCACTGAATAAAGAGGAAAAATTTACGTAAAATTGCCTTGCAACACATTTTTTAAAGCAACACAATAATATTTCATTTCCCTTTCGTATAGCCATTACTTTATGCTGACCACCCGATGAGAATAACCTTTGATGCTGTTGTTTCATTAATGATATACGAACGAACTCGATCTTTTCACATTGGATGATTATTGTGTATTGTGTGTATCTTCTTAAAGATGTTGGCAGATAAGAGACGCAATTTGAATAACCTCTTTGCTGCTGTTGTTTCATTAATGATATACGAACGAACTCGATCTTTTCACATTGGATGATTATTGTGTATTGTGTGTATCTTCTTAAAGATGTTGGCAGATAAGAGATGCAATTCAAGGCTACCTAACTATACTAATTCAAAAAGAGAGTCTGGATTTGGTTGGCTTATTTTTGCGTATTAAGGAATAGTAAGAATATATTATTGCCACTTTGTAACACACAACGCATAGGTTCTGTTTTATATGTCGGTAAGCTGTTCATATCCGTATTCAGGCAAATGTAACAACTAACAACACCCAACCCAATTACTTGAGTGAGATATTTTGCTTATCTTAAGCTTTCATATAAATAAGTGTGCCTTCTTTTATTTATATTGTATCAATCTTACACATTACTGGACAATGCAATGCACAAATAATAATATACCTAAGCACAAATTAATATGTATTTATGCATGAATATATCATGCACCACGTTGACATTGAAACATCTAGTTTTTCTACACAATAATATAATAATACCTACACACCAGTCAGTGCAGTATCATTGTGCAACGTGTGTAGTGTAAGTGTGTGTGTGAAGCCAAAGCGTGTATCTGTTCAGTCCATCCGTCCTAAAGATTTCTCATGGTTTTGAGCAGGGGATTAATTAAAAATCTGACATAAATAAATTAAAACTACTCCCTTTTATTGCAAAACGATTACCTAACATTGTTTAAAAAACACCTTTTAAGTACTTAACTTCAGTGCAATTTTGTAGCTATCTTCGTAAGACAAATGACCCTAACCGACGTAGAAGAATTTATCTACAGAAGCATACGAACGGGCAGCATTGCTGAACACAAAGATTTTCATTGCAAGCACTTTCTTAATTTCTGTCTATTTGCACATGCACCTTATTATTTGTGTGGCAGACGCGACGTAATGGCTCAAACGTATTTATTATTATTATTATTATTATAGATTCCCTTAGAATCTCAGGAAAAGCAACATGTCATCTACTTTATCCCAAAAGTTAACCCATGTAATAAGTATTTCGTGGTATATTATATAAGGACTGTGAACTTTGTTAAGTTGTTCTTATGCACTATTTGAGCAGATAAAGAGTTGTCAGGATTGTGGATGGACGGACAAGTCCTGATTTGACATTTGAGTTTTCTGCCGCAGGAAATAGAGAAATAGTATTTGACAGCTAATTAATTTAAAAATTTGAGGATTCCTGATTATACTGGCAATTCATTATTGTGAAAATGGAAATGGAAGACATTCGAACGGAGATTCCACCATTAAAATTCTCCCGTCGCTCATCTAAAACTTATTCTGATAGCTTTTGTGGGCGAGAAATCAACATTTATCCATCAGTTTTTCGTTACCTCATCATAATTATTAACATTGGATATTTCACATGCGTCATTCCTTTTTGCATCAAAAAATCCCGTCAGGGGAATTACAAAATACGCACCAATCGAATTCAACAAGTAAATAATATAGTTCGGGTTTACATTTCAATTTCAAAAAAACGTTTACTTTTGCAATAATCATTTCATTTCATGCAAAAACTGAATCTACTAATCGAGCAATGCTTTTATGTCAATAATTAGTGATTGGTTAATTTTTAATTTTCTTGTTTCTATAATCACAGATATTGACGTTCGTTTTTAATGTGATGATCTGCGTCCTATTATTCCGCAGTGGAAAATCTACTCTGAGCCACGTAGAAAATATTATTAAAAAACCGGAAGCGTTTGTCCATATACTCTCTGAACTTTCGGCCACCCCAAAATATTTGATTTTGTTCTATATGTGTTGGACGAAGAAAAACATTTTGAAAAGTTTTCTAGGTTTATCTAAACACGACAGCTGTGGAAGCATTAATAGAAGCGTGAGTAATCTTCAAACAATAAAAATGCAAACTAATTAATTTAAAAAAAAATGTACTTTAAAAATTCAATATAATAGTTTAATGTATGGCCTACCGTTAAATATTTTGATTTTGATTTGGTAATAAAGAGTAAAACAATATTTTATGATCTTAATTAAAAATAAATCTATTTAGATTTTGATAACAAACGTCATAGTGTTGTTGTCGATTTGTTGCACGGTCTTCTCGTACGTGTATGAGTACTGCAGTGTTTTCAGCGACTATGGATCTTGTGTTGTGCAAGACAGAAGCGATGCAATAGAAGAAATGTACATTTTAAATCAGCAGTATTCCGTACATGATTCCACGTATACGAATTTTAAAAATGAATCTCTGCCGACTTATGATGTACCGGTGGGAAAGAAAATATTGACAGCCTGTAAGTTCATACTGATGGTGGTGTATCAAACGTACGTTGAAGAATTGCTGATGGGCTTGAATTTCATCTCTGCAATAATGTTCTACTATATCTCCAAAGAATTTTTTAACCTTTTAAAATCAGATGACACGAATATTTCCCAGGTATAAGATTCTAATAATTTATACCAATAATGTATCAAGAAACCAATCCTGAGTTTTGAAATGCATTTTGTTATTTCAGGTGGCACAGCATTATCTTAGCATTCGAGAAACTGCAAGGAAAATTAATGAATTCTTTGGTCCCTTTGTATTCGTTTATATATTGGAAATTTTGTTTAGCTGTCTCCATTTCCCATTTGCTTTTGCCGAACACGAAAAATTTATAATTGTACTGACTTACATTTACATTTCTAAATATTTCATTGCCATAATTATTGCGGCCGAGGCAAGTCTCAAGGTAGGTACCTACTTATGTGTACATCACAAAATATTTTATTTTGCTATACAAATGGCAAAAGAATTCTGATGATATAAATTGCAATTGAATTTACAGTAAACTGTGTTATATTTTTGACACTCGATGGATTACAAAGTTATAAACTTATAACTAGTTTATAAAAAAATTCCAATGTGCTGGATTAAAACATTCTTTAATTTTTTTTTTGGACAGATGAAATTTTTTAAAGAGTGGCTTTTCCAATATAAAGTGAAAGAGATAACTAAGGGAAAGAATGCCCAAGATGGTAGCTCTGAACAATTGAACAAAGAATTGTTTGAAATTTTGAAAAGTGAATCTGGAATCACCAAGATTGGGCTGGGGAGCAAGTTGTTCACATTGACCTATGGATTCCTTGGAGTGGTATAATATGCAACATATTGCCAAACTTTTAAACTGTTTAGCGTTTAAAAATATATCTAACCAAGACCAATGTTGTTACTCAATTATTTATTTGTTGATTTACAGTTTATCAGTGTCTTGGCGACCTACGAAGCTTTTCAATTGCAGTTTTATAATGTGTCACGAGCTAATTACATCAAGGAACAAGAACAAGCCTTAAATGGTACTTCCGAGGAATATTATTAAACCAATCACAGAACTATAACTCCATATGTAATCATTATACATTTGCTTCTTTATGTAAGTGTTCAAAAAATACAGTTAACAATGTAAAAAATAATCAAAAGACTTTTTAAAGCAAGCAAATTACCTTCACACCCTTACATTTTATTCATCTTCAAAATAGTATGAAAGTATATAGATGTTATCCGGCAAGGCTAAAATGCACCACCCTTCAGGAAAATTCCCCACCCTCCCGAACATCGAAATTAGTTTATTGTTGGTTAAGTTAGGTTAGGTTTAATTAGCGATTGAGGAAAATTCCCCATCCTATGAGTGGGGTGGGGAATTTTCCCCACCCTTTGAAATTAGGTTGTTTTAAGTTAAGTTAGGTTAGAGGTTAGAGTTTGGGAGGGAGGGGAATTTTTCTGAGAGGGTGGGGCATTTTAGTTTGGCCGCATGTTATTGCGGTTTTTATCCAAAATATCTTTAGAAGGGCAATAGAAAATTACTTGACTTGACAGATAACATTATACTTAAAATTTTTCCATTTCATTTGGCAACTAAAAACCCGAATAAGGTTGTGAGCCCATTTGTAAGGACGTTAACGGAAATACGACTACGTATAAACATTTTTAGTCAATATAATATTTAACTAAGTCTAGTTTTATTTCATTCCCAATGTACAGATATTTTATGATAATTATTTTTTTGTTCTCTCATAGAGTAAAAGCTTTCATGTAGGTAATATAATACTATTTATTTATTGCTTTTATAGAACAGTAACTTTCATTTAGCATGTATAGATTAATATATGTAGGTAAATAGCTTAATATTTAGTACAGGCGGGGATGACGATAATAACGGAAGCGAATTAAATGTACTGTTTGTAGTGACGATCCATATTGTCAGTGTTCCTTGATATTTTTCGTTACGGGGTCTTTCACATTAAAAATTCATAGTAAGTATGTAATTCAAAAATGTCAATTTCTTGTTTTTAGTACCTGCCAATATTTTCTTGAGAATCATAGTTTTTACCTGGCGGAGGTAGGCAGTTATATATAAGTTGATATTATTAGGTTATAATATACGAAAAGTTTAATACTGTTTTGAGTTTTTGAGTAGGTACACGGGAGTCTTTCAGCCTATCCCGTAACGGGACTGTGATGTCTGATGTGACATTAAAACATTCACATACGTATTTTGGCCTACATTCAATTAGGTACGTGTTAGATGATGCCCTCTACTGAAAACTAAAGTTGGTTTCTATTCTAATATTGAATATCCTTGAGAATGTGCAAGTAGGTAATCAAAAATTGATGAGTATATATCTTTTAACGGGTTTTGTCCCATATAATATTATCGCGATTATAAAAAATAAACAGTTGGGCAACATGCAATTGCAGAAATTACATGGCCATTGTTTCTAATTACTATTACAGAAGTACCTAATCCATAAATGTGCAATACTTTCATTACTAATATTTGCAACTCTTTAACATTTTACATTTATAAATCGTAGCGAGGTTTTAAATAAACTATTTTTGAACTTGGAAAAGGCTATATTATTGGAAACAATTGTCCAAAAAATAATTATTGTAGCAGTTGTAATTTGAAAAGTTTAGTGTGTGTGTCTAAAAAACTTTTATATACCTACAGAATAAGTGGTTACTCTATAAATAATAATAATGTAATGTATATGGCGTATGTAATCAAAGAAATTAAGTAAATAGGCATCAAAAATTGCACAATATAAATAGTAAAGAGTTTTAACGTGATGATTTATGTATTATTTCTATATTCGTTGTCGTATACCGAAAAAATTGACAACAAGTGTAGCAAACCAAAAAGAAATCCCCCATTTTTTAAATAGGAAAATGTTGTCTCTAACGGCGTTTGTAAATTGTTTAGTGCATATAAGTTACGCGGGGGATTCATTTCATATTAACAACAATTCGTCGTATTTTGGCAATACGCTTTTGGATTTAAACAAGTTGTCTGTGTCCTTCATAATCGACTCTAGCAATTATAGCAGTAGTGAGCAAGAAAGTAAGCTTTTAGGATTCAAGAATTTTAAGTCGTTCTACAATGACATAAAATTCACAGCGTGTTACATGAAAATACTTTTCTTTCCGGGAAGTTTATTTTTGAATAGAGCTCCGGATGAAATGTGGAGAAGTATATTTCAAAGATTTGACATTAAAAAGAGTATTCTTCAACCACAGTACACGATTCTTGTTTTGCCGAACAACATTGTAAATATTTCAACTGTAAATGCTACAATATTTAATTTCCCCATGAATGGTGTCACATTTCCCAAACCGCACAAAGTGCCCAAAATTATGTCGAAAACAAAATGGCTAATATTAACATTGAGTGGAAAACTGATGTGCATGTGCATGAGCTGTAAATCGAATGATGTAGCAATAAAAGAAAATGATTCCTTGGCTATAATCAATTCAAAGTGGGAAAATGCAAATCGAAATCACAATTTTTTAACAATAAAAGTGAATTTGCATGATTCATATTTTTCAACGCTACCCTACTTTAGAAATCTGACACATTTATCGAATTTGAAATCAGAATATTGTGGAATCAACCATTTGAAGATAAAAACAACGTCAGTTGAGCAATGTGCAATAACGATGGTAAAGGACATTTTCAATGTATCAATCAAGACATCAATAGCGTTGGACGAGGTGGTATTGATGAATATTGCAACTGCACAAAGGTCAACATCACAACTTGATCGTTATTCACTATTTCGACTTTATTACGATGTCCTCAATGTGGCAGAAACGGAAAAGAATTATAAATTTGGCACAATTTATCTCCATGGAGTATTTTATAAATGTTCACCTTGGAATGCCTTCGATAAATTCATTTGGCTTTTTACAATGCTATCTTTGTTTTTTCTTCCATTGTTTCAGTTTTACCGAGGATCATCAAAGGATTTTCTGGTTAATTATTATAACCGATTTTTCTTATTGCTAGGAAGTTTTTTAGAACAAGGGTCAAACTTGAAGTCTTTTAACAAATTTTCAAGTTTCTTTTGGCTATTTGGTTCTTTAGTTATTTCCTCTGCGTATAAAGGCGTGGTACTATCGTTTTTATTTCATAAATTAGTTCCGGAGGCGCCTGCAACCATTTCTGACTTACTGTCGTCGAACATCCCAATTTTAACCAGTGATGAAGCGTATGAAAAGTATGATCATTGTAATGTATTTCGGCCAAATGCCACAGCCTACAAAATTTGCTTAAAATCCGTAACGGTAAATTGGCATACAGTCACACTTATTAAAAATGACATCGATAAAAAACTAAGAAATTATAACTCTATGGAAAGAAATTCAAGCTACGAATTTCGAGCGAAATCGATTTACTACCAGCTGCACGACCGGGTATTATTCCCTCAGCTAAATAATTTGGCGGATTTATTTAAACGGATTAAGCAAAACAAAGAAATACACGTACACAAAGGTGTCGTACCAATCCCAGCGGAGTTTGCAATTTTCGATTCAGCGGATAAATTGACTTTTTTTGACAAATATTTAAAGCAATACCATCCTGATACAACATTTGTCATAGCTAACGACACAGAAAAATATTTACGTGTCCGATTTGTTTGGATTGCTTTAGATCGCACTTATTTCACTGATTTTTTTGGGAAATTATTGATGGAATTATACCAATCGGGTTTATACGATATTTGGCATAAAACTCACCGAGAAAGTGAAAGAAATGCTTTCAATCAAAAATGTTCCACTACTTCGAGCCATTCAAATATTATAAAACTCGGAAGACCTAACCAGTGTCCTAGGACTTATTGCACCCAAGAAAAACAGCAGCCACTTTCGATGAATAGTTTGTTAACGCATTTTGCTATCTATGGGATTTTTGTTTCTGCCTGCTCGTTAACCTTTCTCCTGGAACGAACCCTTTACCGCAATAACATAAGAGCATGGCATTGACACATGTATTAGATTCTTCTGAAAATGTGTCATTATTTTTTGAATAAAAATTAAATGTATAATATTATATAGTATATAGTATATGTATGTATGCGATATTGATTATAAGCACACTGTTATAACTTATTCAGAATAAATATATTATTTGATGCACCATAAGTCAACTTTAAAATATTTATTCTAGAAAAATGAAACGAAGGATTTATAGGTAGTCTATTGAGTGCGACTACTAAGATAAGATCTACTTATCATCATTTATGCAATTGAAGTAATTAATTTAGCAATCATATTATTATTGTATTTGTAGTTCTGTATTAAATTATGATAGTATGTATAGTACCTATGGGCTATAGGGTATTCCATAACATACAGATATTGCAATTTTTTAACCTAAGTTTTTGCATTAAAGCTAGGATCTTAATAATTTATGTACATTTGAATAGTCGGTATTGGTGCATTTGAATTGTACATAGTTTGAAAATGTTCTAAAAATTCTATTTTTTCCAATTACGTCATCGATAATTTCCTCACTTCATAGTTCACTATGAATTCCTTTGACATTTATTAGGTTTTTGTATTTAGTTTTAATGATACATACCTATAATGCCGTTCTAACCACACATTTCAACAACACTGTAAGTCAGCATAAGTATATGCTAATTTGCATTACACTGACTGTACCACAGAAATTCGCAGAATAGATGGTTATAATATCCCCAACGCAAAAATTCTGCAGGAATACGCAGGAAAATTATACTTGTGAATAGAACCACCAGAACCAACGCGAATCCCAGCAAAAGTATTATGCGTACTCGACCCGACAAAAGTGTTTTGCTGGGTACAACCGGTAGAAAAGATTCTGCAGTAGTCGTCAGGAATACGCACATTGTTCTTGCGTAGTTAACTCGTTAGAAACGGCTCCGCATAAATACTTTAACTTTCTTACGACTTGGTAACACTGTTATTAATTTGTAATCTGACTGAATAACTCTGACTGAATAACGCATAGCATCTGCTAATTACAAATAAATTTTATACACTGGAAGCATATGAAAAATTGCACATCATTTAACGATCGCCAAATTTTTGAGTAAAAAAATGAAATAAAGTTTAAAAAAGTGCTTCTAGTCAAATTAATGGCTAATTAATTAAGATTTAATTCAACTAACTTAATATTTCATTTGTTAATGTGGACATAGTTTGAATAGTTGGACTAAATCCGAATAGTCTACTTCTACTCGCTACTCGTTTGTTGTCTCCACAGATTATTATTTTGACATCATTTACCACCAGCAAGATGTACCATGTTACTTTTGGGAATTAAAGGTCAAAACAATGACCATTGACATATTGCTATCTGTCTACTTCTATAGGTAGTGATATTATTATGGGTAATTATATTATGTAACAAATGATATATGACAGTAGACATTTAATGCACATTCTATTAAACAGTGGACAAAATAGCAATAAGTATCAATATTCTTGGTGCACGCATTGTAAGGCAAAGTCTAAGTAATAAGAACATGATCGTAAAATTATTCATCATCTTTC
>JABASI010004979.1:0-13090 GCA_019776505.1 Tomocerus nigrus | reverse complement strand
ACACATCTTACCGTCCAAGTTGAGACGTTTCGTTGCGTTGAGTTAGAGAAGAAAATTGCACAACTAGTCATCCCTATAGTCTCAAGTTTCCCTTGCTTGCTTGTTTGAAAGTTTGAAGGCATTAATTAATGGCATTGTGTGCTATGTCTTACTTACATACCATGTTTTACATTGTTAATTTAGTGTTTATCGTTACTTATATGCAGAAACAAAAAATTATAGAAATTATTTAATATAAAAAAAGCATCCTCTGCTACATACATAACTGTTTATCTGGAAATAGCAGCCTGTAGTTAAGCAAAATATTCTAGACGCCATAGAGTACCTAGGTATATTAATTATCGGGAGTATTGATAATTTCCCCCTTTGCCAAGCCAATTAAATCTATCTCCTGCTTCTTCATTCTTACTATATTGACATGGAATTTAACAATGACTGCCAATGATGCAAACATTGTGATGGAAATTTTGCCTGAATTTTCATAAAATTTAAAGATCGATCGGAGACAGTTAATACTAGTATTGACATTGAATACGACACATTCGTATAAATAGCTGATTGGTTTATCCGGTTATCATTGATCTACTGAAGACTAACATCAAAAATGAACTGATGATTTCATGACCCTATATTTTATTTGCCTAAAGAATAAGTAACTGATCCAGAAGATTGATATCAGAAAATAAGTCTCGTAATATTTGTATGACACAAACGAGTAGGAGTGAAGTGACAGAGACGCAACTGACGCTAGCATACCTAGTCATTACGTACAGTGAGTTTCAGAAAGGCTTTGTATTAAGTTACGATGTACTTGTGTTAAGTTGTGTCATGTGCTCTGCATGCATGCATTAATAAATTCGATCACCACTCACCAGAGTCTCAGGATTCCCTTTTTTCACTCACACATTCCTTTAAAAACACTAGTTCACTGAGTTCGCTCGCACAACATTTCATAGTCTTAACTAACTGTGTCTGTTCAAGAATTACAGACATCTTTTCGTAGAGGGACGAGGTGGCGACACAGAACAGAAGATGCCACATTGACCAGATAGCATCTTGCGTTTAGACTTCAGTTGTACACAAAAGAAATGGATGGAACTGTGCATTTTTATATTCTATTTTTGAAGTTTCAAATGAAAGTGTCAGGTCAATATACGTAAACCACCTTGTCTCTCAATGAAAATATGATCCCTGGCCCTGAACAGATTCTGATACAAATACAACTTAGGATTTTTTGTGTGAACTAATGTACAAAGGAAGGTGTAAGAAGAAAATGGCGGCTCGGGTGTTACCATGCCTCAACTCGGATTTTATCGAATTTATTAATACTTTTCTTAACACAAACCCTTTGTGAAACTCATTTATTTCTATGCAAATATTCAGCACTTTACTGATGTATGTGTATGCAATGTTCAAGAATAAAAAGCAATTATTTCTTACCTGTGTAATTCCCTGGCTAAATAAACGGTGGAGTAGGTCCCGGAGTCAAGTGTGTTAAGAATGGAGTCTAACAAAATAATTATAACTTCAGAAAATAAATAATTTTTATGAACACAACCTTTTCAAATTTAATCTTGTTTCGTCATTTTTGTCTTTGTTTATAATGAAATAGGTAAACATAATATGAAAAGTCAAACTTACAGGTTTGGCCAATGGAGGACCCTACTCCAATCTCGTGCTGCCAGTCTAGACAATGACCCATATGAAATAATGAAAGATTTGCCAACAGGTTTGTTATATCACGACCAGAGCAAGAAGGTAAATGAAGAAATTATTTATATGTAATGCATACTTATTCAGAAGTTTAAAGCGCAGAGAGGAGAAGGAGAAGGACTTACGTTTGGGGAATGCGGCGTCCATTGTACAGGAGTGAAAATGAGATAGTTTCAAGCGCCTTCTTTTTCTTCCTTAAATGTAACCAAATAGGAGAAGAAGATTTTTTGAAGGAAATTGTGCAAATGTAGTCGTTCGAAGAAAGTGACTTTAGTAATTGTATATCACTTTCGTTCACACAAAGATTATCTGGAATGGCCTCAAAAGAATTATGTTATTGACTCTGATATAAGTTTTCTCTGCGTATTTATTTCTATGCGTATAGCACAAAAGAAGCTAATTTTCTGTGGAAATGATTAAAGTTGTGAGTGGCTACACAAAACACAAAAACTTGAAAGGAACTCCGAGAAAACGCAAGTTGAGACGACGACAATACTAATGCTTTCTTATATCTTATTTCAGGAGACGCCTCAGTAGAAATCTAAACAGCTTGCATGCGTTCGGTCGCCCTATATGCAATGGATCTGGATAAAAGATGACTAAGATTCTTCTTAGCGTAAACAAGTAGCCTACTTGCTAGTTCTAATGATGGACCACAACTTCCAGAAGAAATTGAATTCAGAGGGGAGACAAATGCTGTCTTCTATTACAATTACATAAGTCTACACAGTGTTCCAACATTTCACGCCTGAGCATTCTTATCGCAAATTGCATGCTTCGATTGCAAACTATAACCCTTATTGAAGGTGAATATATAAATATGTCTACCATGCTGCTGCCATCAAAGATGTCGATTCCTTTGCTAACTTTATGCAAGCCCAAGCTATTCTTCGACTCTGTGAGGTGACTATGACTCATAATTATTAGCTAGTGACTACATACAAACTCTCAAATACTTGGAAGCTTAATTCCATGCTTATTTGCAATAAGCAAATTGTAAAAAACTACTCAAGTGCACAGCGATGTGATTTGGAGGCAGATGACTCAATTATTATAATATTATACTTAACATTATTGATTGTGTAAGTGTACTAAGTACCTACATGTTATTTGCTCTCTAAAGAAATTCGTTTCGGAAAAAGGATGATAATTTTATTATTATGACAATAACAAGTAGATTTAAGAACTCACCAGTCCTGTCACGTTCTTGGCCTGTGACCTGATCGCCGTCAATAAGGATTTTATCTATCTAATCACAGTAAAATCACCTAAGAATGACAATATTTATGTAAACTGTGAGAGTGGTGACTCTGGCGACGTTCAGTAAACCAACAGAGAGACAATGATTTTATAAGAACGACTGAAGGTGCGTACGTGGCCGAAATAAGCTTCGGTTCTTTGCTTCAACTCAATACAGGAAGGCGATTTTTTTTAGAAATCTACGACATTGGAGACCCTGCGACTTTAGAGACATACGACTTAAGAGCAGATGCGACTTATGAGCAGTGATGGGCCACATCACATCATATTTGATGTGATGTGGTGATTTGATTTGAATTTGATGATGTGATGTGATGTTTGATGTGTCGTCGTATGTGTAAAAGTTGATGTGATGTGATGTATGATGTGGAGTGGAATAGTAGAGTGATGTGATGTGATGTGCTGGGCGTCGTGACCACAAACATCAGGCACCTCCCATGTTATAAATGATGTGATGTGCCAATTGCCATCACCACATCATGTGGAAGATTTTTCCCATGTACGCTAATGATGTGATGTGATGTATGATGTGGGAGCATGAAGCATGACTAATACAGTCTGATGGGATGTGATGTATGATGTGTGGCTAAGTCACTCGTGATGTGATGTGATGTGCCCACAAAAGTGCCCATCACTGCAAAGGGACGGTCTCATAAGTCGCAGTAGCTCTTAAGTCGTAGGTCTCTAAAGTCGCAGGGTCTCCTACGTCGTGTTACGATTTGTTATATCATAAGCATCTAATGCATGGTTTTGCAATTTCCCATTTCCCACCCCATTTTGATAAACACATGGATAAGTTGGAAAAATGGAAAAATTCCTGGGAAAATTCCGGGAAATGAAATGTGGATCGAAGGAAAGTAACTCGGTGAATATCACCGAATTACTTAAATTTTTACAGCACTTTTTTACAGATGGCAATAGGTTTTGCGTGCAAGAAAACAATCTGAATTCTCCATTTCATGGTGGTCTTCTGGTTAATCCAACCCAATTGTACAAAGATTAATAGTTGAATATCAATATTTTGAAAGCTTTAAATAGTGACAACAACCCAGAATTTATTTTTATGAATGGATTACACACAAACGTTGATATTTTGAGTTTGTACCACATTTTTTGCACTTTTTTTCATGTTCATTTTCCAACTTCTCACTCATTTAACCGTTTTAATTCCCACTTTTCGCACTGGAAAATTGGGAGGGTTCCCGCTCTATGATTTTCCACCGAAACCCTTGCTCTATTGTCCTGGCTGACACTTGCCCGTCATTTTCAGCTTTTACGTATCGACATTAGATGTCTTAATATTATAAACGGCGCCACTGAAAATCGCATAGTGTGCATAATTTGTTCAGAGGCAGATGCTGAGCTTGTACGTTGTACTACACTACAGCCTACGTATATCGTGTTCAAATATTATAGGTAGCTACCTAGCTAAAATTTATCGGGATGAACGGAGGTCATACTAATGCCACGTATGTACTTCACTACTCACTCGCGTTTTAATGTACACCCGTGGCAACTTTACATTGGAGCAAGCAACTTGCCCTTTTGACTTTGCAACTGTATTTGTTAGTTTGCTACTCCCCGAACTAGGAACTAAAATGCCGAGTTTCAACACTTGACTTCGGTCTCCTGTCCCCCCTTCTAGAACAATACTACAGATAGTTCAACTAAAAGACGAACGAAGGTCACTTAAGCACAATTCTATGCTATGGATGCCTGGTCTAGTAGAAATGATATTAATGAACCCATAATAATATGTGCATTCCTATTTCTTACGACTGTTTTAGAACTGTATCGAGGAATTGAGAAACTTTTCGCTACAGAAGGAAATCAAAAATAGATGGGAACTGTCTTAAAGAAATTCATAGGCGTCTGTCAATTTTTCTGTTGCATTGACTTTGTTATTCAAAAGTTTAAACTACTTACTTTCCAATATCTCTTACCAAACCAGCAAGAAAACAGTTGCTTGACGCAGATAAAACTATGCAGGTAAGATTTATATTTATCCCTCTATTTTATACACAATTTCAATGGCATTCAAAACATGACTGGCTACCCAATAGTTCTTATTTCATGCTTTCATAATACGTCAAAGGATCTATCGGGTAATAATGATGAAGCAGAAATTTTAAGCATTTTTAAGAAGGACAAAACTGCTTTCCGTTAAAGTTCCGTACTGTCCGTTGCATCCGAACTGAAATTCAAGTTCTCTCTTAGAACAGTATGTAACTGCACTGTTTCTACTTGAACAAGAAATGTATTTTGTAACAAATCTCCTTGGATTGTCAATTTATCCATTTCTTTACATACGTAGAATGCAGGAGGCTTTCCTTAAACTTGCTAGGCTTCTTAATTGTAAGAACTAAGATTAATCACTATACATACAGAAATGGAATATGCAAAGATATTTATAAGAAAAACAATAAGTGAAGACAATTATCAGGTAATACTTACAGCTCTGCCAAGAGGATAACCTTAACGCATTTGAAATCAACTGCTTTTTCATGTTTCGTAACCTTTAATTGACATCATATTCCAGTTTTCATCTTTTAGAGTCTTACACTGCCTGCATGATTTCAATTTTCAACCGAAACAGTTCTGTTTTTCAATCCATCTTCTTTCGCTTCCCTCCGTTTGCTCTTTGCATGAAGTTTGTGTGAAATCCAGTTCCATGTGCATTTCTTTCCATTGCTTTTTGTCCACTTACAAATTACATTAAGTAATGGCACAAAGCATGTAATCATAACTAATATTTAGGCATGATTTCATACTTAGTTAGATAAATTATTTTAAAATATCATAACATAATCTACTTAGGTAAATATATATAGGTATATAGTAATAGTGTAGTCTCTGCTATAAAATTTCAGCATGATACGATGGAATATACTTTATGCATGCGCCGTTCTTTCTCTGTAGCATTATTATGCATTATATTATACAATCGAAATCGAACATACAGAAATACATGATACGATACATGTACATGTACATGTGCATTTTACTTTGCAACAACACAGACGTCTCAACTCAACCAGGCATCGACTCCGAAGCGATTTATTCATTTACACATGCAGGAAAAGTGTTCTTTGACTTTCCCTTTGATATTTGTAGGTACACGTACTAGTAAATAAGCTTTCATAAAAATTACTGACGTACTTCACTTTTCGGGCTGTGTAACGCTAATTTATTTAGTTCTCTCCCTTCAAACTAAATGTTTATGGCTCTAAATTGACTGATTGTACACATTGATAATATTATGTTATGTAATTCTTAGATGCGTGTAGAATTTTACTTCTGAGTTTCAGTCTACTTATATTCTACTCTACTACTGTCTGCATGATGCTACGTCTACGCTACATAATACAAACGCAATTCCCTTTTATGCATTTCTACCTACTCTGTCTGAATATTTTTTTCTTTTCAGACATTTTAATAACAAACAGATAAGAATGTTTATGAGATGAAGACAGAAATGATTTTACACTCATTGCATAAGTAAGTAAGACAACACACTAAATATAACTTTCATGAGCAGAACAATTCTTCTAACAATAAGTTCTGCTTAGCAATAATATTATTGCATTCTAAGAAGAGTAGGTAGCGTCATAATAACATTCACTATCTACTACACTTAAACTGATGCAAGTGAGTTTTACAGCATCCCTCCCTGCTCATTCCATCACAAAATGACCGGCTCTGTATGCTAGCTGATATCAGGCCGGGCACTTCATTCATATGTACTTACAGATATATTTGTACTTACGCGTGAATATGTCAACTTATCGTATTTACATTATTAACTCTTAGCTAATGTATTTTAACATTATTATAATGTGTTTACACGATACATTAGAGAACAAACGGGTATTGTCATCAATATTGAAATGTTTTCGAGAGCTGACGATTGAATACTTAAAGTAAACAAATGTTAGACCTATTTTTTTGCAATGCTGCCTGGTGTAGACTTATGCGACGTGGCATTTTGAACAGGTGCAAATTTTGTCATCAACTCAAAAATACCAGCTGCCTAATTAAATTTGTCTTCATGTGAATTTTGATTTGTGAATACGGAAGCTATTTCTTCAGTGATTAGAAACTATTAAATTCTAGGTGCAAATTTTATGAATTTGGCATCACCTTGCTTCCTGGTTAGACATGCACACAAACCTATATAAAGGAGTAGACTTTCCATTTTGCTTTACTTTGCATCGATTGACGAGTTGTATCCATCCTTTTCGTTCTACTGATCGCAATTTTATTATCAGCACGGAATACGATAGCTACACGTAATAACTAGTAACAATTGATACACAAGTCTGAAACAAAGGAAAATAAAACATTAAATAGCCTTGACACATTCAAATACACTCGAAGAGACATCTTAGCCGATTAGTCATCAATAGCACTTTGCATGTTTCACTTCTTGGACGATTTGATTGTGTAGAAAGGAGAGCCTTGGTTTAACTTTCATTAACTGGAAAGAAGCACAGGAGTTGAGTAAGAAAGAAGACAGGAACGATAATAAAGCCATTCATAAACAATTCCATAACAGATTATATTTCAGTCTTGACTGTGTCACTGTAATTTTCGTCGCTCCCGTTCATCATTTGAGGTAAGTAGACTATTGGAAAATAAAAGTTTCTTATCTCTAGTACCTACCTACCTACATAAAGAACTATTTATCAGGACTTCATATTTCATCCTTGTACTTACTGACGTACATACAGATAGGTAGGTACTTATTTAATTCCAGCTCACCCATCCATGCAGGCGCATATTTTTGTTCTCATGCAAAATCAAAACTCCTAACATTGGCAGAATTGCATGGAGACATTTTCCGTGTTGAAATTCCTAGAACTGCGACTGCTGCCATGTCCTCATGTTAAAAATTCAATGGCCTTTATTACTACTCTTCCGTCTGCATCAATACGGCATTACTTTATTTCAGAAGCTGGAGAGTTACATAGGTAGGTATTATATGTCCCCACTTAAAACTTGGTGAATTGCCAATTGAAAAATAACTAATATTGAGCTTGAACATTCAGAGACACAATATCTGAATTTATAGAAGCTGTTTATTCTCCAAAATGCAGAACAAGGTAAATTACACACTTTGTTATCTCTCGCCTTAAAGATCGTATAATCGTACCTCGTACCCTACTCCTTACTTATTACTTTTTGGTGGGTAATAGCAAATAATATAGTAAATAGCACTAAACCTATAATTTGCAACGTACATATTATAGGTGTCTAACAATGAATAGAAATTAGGCACAATAGATCCAAGATCAGCTATGAAAATGAAGGAATTACATAAATTACATTAGAGTAGATAATATAGGTAGGTAAGGAATGAGTTGGCCTTATGTAAGTAGCAGCTATGGTAGTAGGCATTCGTATTACACCCTAACGTGGATGTAAGTGAAGGCGTGAAGGTGCGGCTTGTAATGGAAAGTAACATAGGTACCTTTGAACTAATCCGACTGATTTTGAAACTTAAAATTTCTAGAAAATGCAATTTATCATTGGAAATGGAAACTACGTGACGATGAGGTCGAACATCCTGTTCTCCAGTACTAATGAGCAACTATCAGCGAGGAGACTGCTCCCCATAGTCGACGAGGATCGCAGGGAAAGCATCGCCTACAATGATTTGAAACGGAATCTAGAAGAATTCGTCCGGTGTGATCCGAATTATGGCTTTCGGTTCCAGAGTCTTCTTCTAGTGGGGGTACAATACTTTACGCATCTCATTATTCGGTTAACAAATCTGGATGAATCATTGAAAGAATTTCACAGAGAAATTGAATGTTAATTCAGGCATTTTTTTTCTGTCTAGCCTCCAATGTGCGGCAAGAGTTCTTTGCTCTTGAGACTCTGCTCAAAAAACCCGAAAGTCTCTGTCTTCGTGCTGACGACGGAAGAATTCGTGGCGACGGACGTGTCACTCTTTTTCTCGATGGCCAGGGCCAGCCTTGCTTCCATAATCATCATCGACGACTTGGATAATATTCTGAGTCGCGAAGGCAGTGCCTACAATTTGAAGAGCCAGCTAGTGCGACAACTAAGACGGCTGTACAGTGACAGCAAATATGTCCGAGGCAACATGATGGTCATCGGAGAATCTCGCTATCCCTGGACTCTGCATCAGGGCATTGTTGAGAAATATTTTCCCTATCGCCTCTGCATGCAACAGCCAACAAAGCAGGCTATGCTGGCTCAAGATAAGGTACCTGAAGTTACACATCATCCTCACCGTACCAACTGAATGTCATTTACTTATTAATTAATATAACATTAATTCTCATCTTTTTAAGTCTCATCTTTTGTTTCCTCATTTATTCAATTTTAGAGGATGTTCGAATTTCCTAGTGAGTGGATTGATGAGTATTACTTACGACAACTCCAACACTACCGATACGAGCACATCAAGCCAATCAGTTTCCGAATTCACCCTCGTCAATCAAAATTATCTTGGCTCCTGAACTGGTTTTCCAGACTTCGTGACTGGTAAATCCAAGTGATGGCATTTCACATGCTGCACATATGTAAGAATGTTTTTGTAAGACGAAAGAAAGGAATAAAACCAAGATTTCAAATGATGAATCCTGTTGTAGTTGTTTGTATTGTTACTTTGAAGAGACTAGAAATTGACCGCACTTAATTTCATGGGCCCTGCAGAATAACAAATTCATATCATCTTGCTAGTTTAAAATCTTAGAATGGCTATCGAAAACAAACCATCGTGGAAAAGTAAATTCCATCAGTATTATTCATAGCGTAATTATAGTCATAAGGCGAAACTAAAAAACATTCTAATACTTTTCTCAAAAAAAAGAGGATTGTTAAGGATTATGATATAACTTGCATCCATAGATATGTACTAACGATTGGCACAAAAGTTCGTATGATATATTTTTCTCGAATGCATACAGTCTCATGTATTAATAAACAATGTTATCAATTTTGTGCTGAGTAAAGCGTGAAATCCCATTGTTACTGCAGAGCAGTATGCAACCAGGAATAAGTGCATAATATTTCGTGTCGATTGTAATACCGAGGATCAATTCCATGACATCTGAACATGCATGATGTAGTTTTAAGGGCGTGCTGAAATGCCTTACCGTAGGTAGGTACTTTATTTATTCTTTTTTCGGTGGTTGCTACCGATGTGATTTTATTCGGTGAGTAGACGTATCACAGAATATAATAGCCTATCTATTTATTTTTGATACAAATGGGTAAGCTTTCGGGAATGGAAACAGCTTGTCTCCTACTGTTAAGCTGATCACTATCATATTCCTATTGAGAACTCTGTTACAGCGTTTGCTATCTCAATCCATTATCTGAATGTCTACGCCATACTTACCTGACGAACATTTTTCATACCAATAAACAGAAGCAGCTAGAGCAATAGTATTTTGACCTATTTATACCTTGCAAAGATATTTAGCCCAACGCTGTATCCGTAATTTAGGCCCTAGGTAACGAATTATAATGCTCATTGAACGAGGTCCAGGGAACCATGAGTGCATATTTACCTTGTTACACCGTTAGCCTACTAAATATGAAGAAAAAAATCAGTGAACTGAGAGAGACTTTTATGTTTCCTGTTCTATTCTTCGGTCCAATGGACACATTGTATCTAACATTTTTCTTCCCCTTTCCGAACATCTATTTTCCAGAAGGTATGAAGGGTACTTTACTATAGGCCAAATTGTGTGTGTGGAGAACGATTGTTGAAACATCATCTGTATGAGGGTAATCGATGTCTTAAACTATCAATAAAACTCACTGGGAGAATAAATCCCATAATTATAGCTTTTATGCATTACATTATTATATTAGCCCAGGGAATCCAACACATTTGCATATTATCTTTGATAGCAACGACAGAAGCTATGAGCGCCAGAAGCAAGATCCTTATGTAGACACTCACCAGAGGAATAATATATTTTCATCACCTAATTGAAAATGCAGATTTTCAACCCCTGTACACATTGAAGTAGGGAACCTCTCTATTTAAACGCATAGAGTGAAATTGATCCGTTGTATTGGCCTTTTGACTGTAACAGAAATACATACATACATAAAAGGATGCAGGCGTAGTTGCATATTATCTTAAATCCGCCGGTATCCATTCCATGTGCACAGAAACCGTAAGAGTATTTAAAAGAATAATTTGCAGTAGAGAAGCAAATAATGTATAAATACATACTGCCTTACATACAACTGCAACTATCGCAACAACGTAAGCCAAATAAATTAGGTATTAGCCCCATAGATTACCTACCTATGCTCTAATATATATTTATGCTATGCAATGCAATAAATACATTCGGAGTGGGGAATGATGGAAGATGGAACGATCGGTATGTATGCAACAATAATGAATGACAAGCAGCTTGAATGAATTCTCTCTCGGTACCTACTACTAGAGTCGGGATCCGGTGCAAATTTTGACACACATTCACAATCGTCATTTTAGTTTGCCCACGGTGCGATGGCCTTATGGAAACTCAAATTCTGTTCGTCTATTTGTCCCTCAGTTAACAGGATTAACGCATTGACAAAAGTTGACTTCATAAACCGTTTCTACCTAAAATAGTATTTTATAGAAAAATCAATTATATTTACCATTCTCTTTTAGGATATGGTAGGCTTTACTGTTTACAATTTATGAAACTTATGAAATGGAGAAATATTGCTTTCACTGTTTGAAAGCCGCAATTCTCAATATTCCATTATATATCAACAAAAATATGATTTCTGGTTCTTCTGTATACATTTAGCAGCATTAAATAGGTTCTTCCTGCTTTTAATAGTTGTGCGTAGCATTTTATTGAGACAATCCTAAGTGTACGTATACCTATACTCGGAAGAATTTGCTTTTATGTATTGAAAAATTCATAGTTACAGGCCAGGGAACCTTAAAGAACCGCATATTCTGTCCATTCGCCTCCCGCTTCTCTGTGTTTACATTGGCACTATGTGTTACACAAAGACATACAAAACGAGCTAACCATTGACTGAGGTAGACCAAACAGGGCATGCAGAAATGTTGCATAATATGGATTGCGAAATGAAAATAAATGGATATAATCGGCCTAACGGTTTAGAAGATTACACTTTTTTATCCAACTTAGATAGTTGCAGGTAAAAAACCAAAATGTGGCAAATTTTTTGTTACAATGGAATTTATCTGTATTGTTAAAACGACATGAAAACATTGTTACTGCTACAATTATGTGTGAACCTTTACGTCGTTTTATGCAACTAGTACAGAATGAGACACTACTGATACAAACCGTTGCTACTAACATTTTAGTGTTCCTAGTTTTAGTATGCACAGTCTCTTCCCTGAAGTGAACTTTCTGTTACGACTTGCCGTTAGTTTCTTTTATTTACCCATTAAAACTACATTCTAATCTTAAAAATTGTTTTTGCGTACTACTTTTTTGCAGTTTTTTCTCCCCCACTCTAGACTCTATGGTAGAGTAAATCCGAGGGTTCAAAATAATTTTTTAAATCTTATTTTTGAATTTTGTAATTTTTGAATTATCCCTTTGGAGAAAAATATTTAATAAAAGTCATTGATATAATCAGTAAAATAGAATTTGTAAAAAGTTACTAGTGAAAGGAAAGTGAAGACTATTTGGAGATGGGGATCAGATAAAAGATAATTTTAAATGAACGATCAATAGGAGCAATATGCCACACCAATCCCACCTCTAGTATGCATCTTTTTAAATGAAAAGACGAGATGGAGTTATTGACATGTTATGCTCTTTCACAGTTGCGTGAAGATATCTACGAAGCAAGCATGTATACACTAAGGCATGGCTTGTATTGTATTTTAACAATACGCATGTATCAGCTATAATATATCCCAGTATATTTCAGACAGAAATAAAATAAAACCACCACTTACATATGTAATACAAATGCATGTATTAATAATGCTACATACAAGATAAAATAGTTTTGTTTGGATTAATGCCTACCTAGTATAAAGTGCAGTGCTGCACTGCACCTCATAAACTATCTGTCAGTCTGACTGGGTGAATGAATGGAGAAACAATTGGTCCCGTCGAGATCCTTAGCAATGGCGATA
>JABASI010004978.1:0-13092 GCA_019776505.1 Tomocerus nigrus | reverse complement strand
TGTGTATTGTTGTTTTCTCGCTGCTTACTATACTACTTCTGCAGTTATAGCAGTGGCAACGGAACGCCATTTAGTTGGATAATCTTGAATTATTTCAACGAAACAAATTTCTTTTTTGCTCCGAATTGCGTCTTGCCAGCGCTAATCGCGCTATTAAATGTTGCAGCGGCAAAATCCATAAATATATAAACACAGCAGCCTTAAGTATTTTTGTGTACAGAGAGTACACACAGAGCGGTGTTGTTACTTTGAGCACTAGTCAACTAGTATAAAGTTGTAATAAAGTGTGAAATGAAGTATATCGGTAATAGGTTCAAAGTTAAAACTTAAGAAATTATTTAAAGAGAAATAAACCCTGTTTAGAAAATATAGCGAAATATTTTATGACTTAGATTAAAATTGTAATCCAAACAACACTAATAACTACAAAACAATTAATTGCTTAATTTTCTGGAATTTCCGAAACACAGATTGCGAAGACTCGGCGCGGCATTCCTTATCCATGCACGGATGCACCTCTTTCCATAATATAATAAATGTAACACAGTTACAGTGTTTCGGCTTTGGTGTGCCGGCGGCTGTGCATCACGGCTGCGGCAATATGATGCTTTACAAGTTAGAACGTTTAATTTGTAACTCCCGGTTGAAGTCACAGGGAGACATGAAATAAACTTTGAGCTAACTACAAACACAGCATCTTTTGAGTCGTCTGTTTGTGTCGCCAAACGAAATCTGAAAGCCAAAAGCAAGAATCTAGAGCCTCTCTGCGAAGTTATTATTGTCATGTTCCGGTCCGATTCAACTCCGATGTCCGGTTTGATTTTTTAACCATAATTAAAACCTCAGATCAACTTTTGGTATTCGTTCTATTTCTACATCATCTTGTACTTTCTTTTTTATTCGGAAATACGTCGTGAAAAAGGTAATTTTTGACTATTGATTAACTATAGACTATAGTAGTAGTATAAACTTAATGCACTTTGTGTGAACAGTAGGTAGTAAGTCATAAGTTCAATAACTAAAATTGTATAATATGTGACACTTGATTTGATATTCATTTTAGAAGTGATTTTTTCAATCACTCAACACTCAAGGGATTTGAGATGGCCACTGTACCAATGATGAATCATTTAGCTGGACCTTCCTCCTCTGTGTATGTCGACCCTCTGCTAAAACGGCAAAAGATTGAGGACATGCCACCTTCAGAATTTCTTCGCATTCCAATCACCGATTTAAATCAGAGTGGACCCCTTTTCGCAGGTATATTCAGCAGAAGGTTTAGAAATTGTGTATTGTAGTCTCTAAATTATACACCTTAAATCTGTAAATGATGTTTTCTCATTTGCAATAGTTTTACAAGTATAATTCTTAGTTTCATCAAAAATAAAAATGGCTTTCCAATTAAAAAAGATTAGCACTTAAGCGCATGGCGAATACGCTTTTAATTGCATGGAATTAGAATTAATTTTTAATAAATGTTCAATGAGCCAGCATGTTAAATATTATACTTGTACTTTTAGGACCAGGAGCAAAGCGAGATGTTGCTGCTAGTATACTTGGGGTCGCTTTGCCTAAACTGGAAAGAAGAGATCAAGATGACATTGCACGAGCGAAGAAATACGCAATGGAACAGAGCATAAAATACGTATTAATGAAGCAAACACTTGCACACCAACAACAGGTATAAATTAAAATATTTTAAATAAGCTATTGTAAAAAACGGATATTATATAATACAACAGAGTAGAGTCACTGTAAGACTATGCATTATAAGACCTTGACCTGTTGACTCCATACTCCATACACGTACCACATGTTACTTTTTTACTTTGAACATCAGTAGTTTGTGCATACAACGAAGTACCTCGGTCCGTTTTTGACATAACCTTAGAATGGCCCCGTTGACCTTGACATATTGACTTCATATTTACGGTTAGTATTTCTAGTATATAGTAGTACGTTTACAAGAACTTTGTATCTCAATGCGTTCATGACTTGACTTATGGGTGACCCAATGGAACTTGCCCCAGTGATCCCATTTTTGAACTCAGTGGTAAAGTGGTTCAATGGACCTCTAAATGACACTAGAACAATGTATATCATTCCTTTTAAAAGTATCGTGCCCAGGGGCAGATGGATGGACAGACGGACAGATTGGCCATTCTTATCCATAACAATGTAAAACCTTATGGGCAAAATACAAATTATTTATTTTTGAAAATATTTTTTTAGCAAGCCAAATCTTTACAACGGCATCAAGCATTGGTCCTGATGTGTCGAGTGTACATTGGAAGCATTAGTTTTGAACTTCGTGAGGATACAATAAGACAAGCTTTTGCTCCTTTTGGTAAGAAATCGTTCTATAATACAATTCACTGTTGCGTACAAGTAGGCCAAGATGAATTACTTATCAACAATTTCTGGGTATTTCATATACATTACGCTGTTTAATGATTTATTACCTTTTCCTGTTTTTGTGAAAAGCATTTTGTAAACAAACACATGCTTCATGATTGTCATATCTTCGTTTTTGTATTTTTTGGAGGTTTATAAACTGTGGCAAGTAGTTTATTTTTTAAACCTGATTTTCACCTCTGACTTCTCTTGTATCTTTTTTGCTTTTGTTCCGATTGCTCCATTCACTTTTTAAACGGCAATGCCACACCCTCCCCTTGTTTATAAAGAGTTTTAGAAGGACGGTAAGAAACAGCTAAACCACACTGTCTTGATATCTTATCGAATTGGAATCAGTTCTTCCTCTTTGTTTACCGTTCATATTTGTAGTTTTTGCTTGGAGTATTCAATGATTCATCTTTTTTGGAGTACTTGACAATATGAACTAAAAATTCTTTCACAAATTACGCTGTCCCAACGCTTACGCTTTTACTATTCCGTGGTACAGTTGTGGGGTTATGCAATTCGCCTGTTATGCAACAACTGTATTATATAAGTATAACATTTTCGCTTTTGTTGAATGTATTATGGGGTTAGGATTTGTAATACGAATGGAATTTGGCAAAACAGGACCAATTAAGACAATTAATATGTCTTGGGACCCGGTTGCACAGAAACACAAAGGTTTTGCCTTTGTTGAATATGATCTTCCTGAGGCGGCACAATTGGCTTTGGAGCAGATGAACGGAGTCATGATTGGAGGACGTAACATCAAGGTATCCAAACAAAGGAATAATAATTAATGTGTTTATCATGTAATTGAGTAAATAAAACCAAATCATAGTTTATTAATTATACCTCATACTAATATCGTATTTTTGTTTTAGTGTGGGAGAGATACAAGAATAAAGTTTTCCCATATGGACCAAGTCATCGATGACCTAATGGACGAAGCGAAAGCTTATCATCGTATTTATGTCGCTTCAATTCATCCAGATTTAACCGAAGAAGATATTAAAAGGTTTGTGTTGAAAGTGGATTGTTAAATTGCTGAGTAGTTTTCATGGGATCCTTGTTGCGGTTTAGATTTCATGCTAATTGTCTCAACCATGAGTTATGTACGGATTTAAATAACTTTGCTCATTTTTAGTGTATTTGAAGCATTTGGAAAAATAAAGGCTTGTAAACTTGCTCCAGGCCCGTCTCCAGGAAAACATCGGGGCTATGGATTTATTGAATACGAAACAGCACAGTCAGCTGCCGAAGCCATCGCATCCATGAACCTCTTCGATCTTGGTGGTCAGTACCTCAGAGTTGGGAAAGCCATTACTCCTCCTAATGCTTTGCAGGTAAATTATTTTTATGCTAAATTTTTTAAAAAATTCCAAAGTCACATTTGTTTTCTTGATGAGAATTATATTGAATGTTTAATGTGTTGAATAATTTATTAGCAAGCTAATCCAGGACAAAGTCAAATGCCAACAGCAGCAGCGGTCGCTGCTGCTGCAGCCACTGCAAAAATTCAAGCAATGGAAGCCGTTACAAATACAGCTGCAGCTCTAGGACTGACAAAACACGAAGCTGCCTCAACGTCACTAGCTGCAGCCGGCTTATCTCCTGTTTCAATGGGAATGGCACCCTTACCTTTACCCGTCGCCCCTGTTCCATCAATAGTTTCTCCTCCCCGTCTGGTAGGTTAATTTATTAGTCACACTACTATAGACACTTTTTATGTATATCAATATCGGCGTAATTTATCCACAAGAAATTAACTATCGAATCCTGTTGGTTTTCAATGATGATACGATTAGTTGACGACTTGTGGAAAATTAACAGTTTCTAAAGTTTGGGTCCAAAATAGGAAGCTTTCCTAAAAACAATATTTTGGATCAGAATATAGAAACTTACATTTGACATTCTAAAAAATTAGTTGCCTATTTGTTTTGATTTCTAATGACATATCTGAATTCCTGATGCTAAATACTTTTGAAGGACGGATTATGTAAATTTTTAAAATAAACATTGACATAATATTGTTTGGCAATTTTTTTGACACATGGGATTGATTTATATTTTAAGCGAAATCTGTGGAACGTACGTTTCTTGGGAATAGAACAGGACAACATTAAAATTTTATTTTGTTTGATGTTGCAGGTGGCTCCCACGTTAGGTTCGCTTTCAGGTAGTTCGATTGGACTTTCTGGTTCGCCAATTGTATCAAATGTACCACCACCTGGTATTGCAATTCCTGGAGTGGGAGTCCTTCCGGTAACAATCCCTGCGACCATTACTGGAGGTCTGGTCCCTCCTATTGCAGTTTCAGTTGGTAAGTAATTAAAATATTTTATGATCAAAATATTATCTAGAAAATTAATATTTAATTTTTATCCACAAGAAATTAACTATCGAGTCCTGTTGGTTTTCAATGATGATACGATTAGTTGACGACTTGTGGAAAATTAATAGCTTCTAAAGTTTGGGCTCAGGATAGGAGTTACTCCTAATAATATTCTGAGTCAGAATATAGAATCTTACATTAGAATTAATAATTTACTTTAATTTAACATTTTGCTGTTCATTATGAAAAACAACTATATTGACATTTATGAAATATTTATTGCACTGCTATATTGAAAATGAATTACTGGTTAATTTAGGACTTAACAATACTCCTCCTATGGCTATACCACCTCCCACTATTCTACCGGCAATGACAATGCCTCCAATGCCATTAAATATTCCTATCACGATGCCATCCGGGCCGACAGAACTGACGAGTGCAACCGCACAGATAGCGCCGTCGACTTCTTTAGCTCAACCTCTTCCGTTTTCCTTGGCTCCAGCAGATGCAACGGTAAATATTTTGGTTTTTGTTACAATTATTTTATTTTAACTATTAAAATCTCCATGTGTAATTTTCACATGGATTTAAGATCTAATCCGACAAAATAACTTAGTCGAGTCAGAATTTTTTTTTGACTGATAGTGCTTCTGATAGTCCTTCCATTCTGAAATTAGGTACAGATGTGTATTTATTTCTGGTATTGTTTTATTGTCTATTAATCAATTTTTTGTTGGAACAGAGAGAAGAACTTGTGAAGAAATTAGCAGAGGATAATGAAAATACTAGTCTCTCCTCTCAAGAAAATGTATCTATTAAAGGGCAGAGTGCAAGACATTTAGTCATGCAGAAATTAATGCGAAATGAAAGTTCTCCAGTTATTGTATTAAAAAATATGGTGGCACCTGAGGACGTGGATGACACATTGCAAGATGAAATAACAGAAGAGTGTAATCGTTATGGAGCAGTAGAACGGGTAATTATTTATGAAGAAAAACAATCAGAAGAATTAGACGCACCTGTTGTCGTTAAGATATTTGTAGAATTCAGTAATCATAATGGTAAGTATAATTAAATCTTTACATAAAATTGCATTGGAAAGTATCTAGGATTACCTACTTCGTGTAATCTGTCCTCTGAAAAAAATTAACGCTAATCCCGTTTTATTTTTGTTTCTTGCAGAAGCGGAAGCCGCTAAAAACTCATTACATGGTCGATTTTTTGGAGGTCGTAGAGTAGTTTGTGAGATATATGAATTTCCCATGTACAAAAACAACGATCTATCCGGATAAAATAATTTTTATGAACAACAAATGATATTAATGTGGCTATTAATTTCGTAATTTTTGATTTTGTATTATATAGCAAGTCTCAATATCTCCAGGCAATTTGTAACTCGTTTGCTGTGCATTTTTCGTTTTTATTTATGTAGTTGTATGTATGAAATGAAGTGTATAAAAGCCAATTTGAAGGTGTGTTGCCTGTTTGACGATTGTGCAACTAAATAGTTTAGTAAAATTGTAAATGAAAACGTTGTTGTAAGTAGCTTGGTCAATAACTACTAACAATAAGATCAGTATGCACGATTGATTTAAAAAAGATCTAGAATATTTATACAGCGTCAGTGTATGTAGCGTTTAGGTTGTGTATGAGGACGAGGATGCTGTGTAATTCATCCTGATTGAAAACGTACTTGATTTTATATTATATAATTACAGTCTGCTAGAAAGTTTATTTGTCGTCACTTTTTATTGAGTTGTGTACTGACGATGAATGTAAATTATGGATACTGTATTCGTCAACACTGGAGATTGAAATATTATCATAAAAAATGATAATTCACTGTCACGATTTTAGTATCCCTCGAAGGCAGTCATAATATATAATTAAACAACGTGATAATGCCGAAATGACAGTTTCAGTGCGATTTTGTATTCACTATTTAAATATTAATTGTTCATTTGATTAATATGTAAAAATATAGTTCATGCAGTAGTACACCTGTCAATATGCACGTGGTATTAAAAGATTTTTTAAATATTTAAAAAAAACCTATGCTCATTTATAAATTAATTTTCATCAGCATCACAAAATGTACCAGAATTCAATAGAAGATGAGCCCCAGCCTCAGATTAGAGTAGAGATTAGTTTCGTCTGGCGTAGAACAATATTTATTCGACTATCAAAATATTCAATTGATTTCCACCTTCGGTGACCGATTGCTAAATATTCGTGTGCAAAATGTGGATTTCTTAGTCCCATGTCACTAACAAATAAAACTAATCATAATTTTATCTGTTTTTTCCTTAATAGCTTCGATTTTTATTACTAAATGCAAAGAAAACATCAACATTGTTATGGGTTTGGTAGGCCGATTGTAGTAACACCGTTGTATTAAGTTTTTGGAAATGGGTGACACGGATATATGCATCGACTAGAAGGAAATTGGACTTGAAAGTTCATGGTCATTGGGTGGGGTCATTCCGGTACTTGTACTTGTATCCTTTGGTTGACAATGCATGGTTTATTTTGAATGGCATTATTTGTGGAAGGCGACTATGCGAGAATGATGCCCAATATTCATGACCAGATCGACAGTAGGCATCTAGCTATAATAATTCTATTTAACAATAATCAAACTCATGAGTTTTGTTTCAAGGCTGCAATCAACAAACATGCGATGCATGATGAATCGCTGGAAAATGAGAAATAATATCTTGCGTGAGAAAGTGTCGTTGTCATAAGGTAATTCTTCAAATAGTTCCAAAGTCACAACTTTTCGCCTCCACTCCTACTCCTAGCGCTATTTTTGTAGGTACCTACCAAATACTTTTTCCGTTTTCGTATAATCCTATATTCGTCACATTCGTCAGTGGGCTGGTATTTATGTATGTGAAAAATATACAACAGAATAAAATATCTAATTACTTCCGTCCGATGTGTCATGTACAGGGTAACCCAGAAATATGTCCAATGTAACTTTCTCTCACTTTAACATTAGTAACTGAACAAGTTGTACTGCTACTGCAACAAAGTATACGTCATGTAAAAGAGCGTTATTTCTTTAGTAGAATGCAATGGGGGGATATGAACTCTTTAGCTAGACTAGACTAGACTAATGCTTGCTTTTTGGAAATTGGGAAAAATAAAATTTCTTGGTAGTCTTTGTCCCCATGAGCATTTTCCAAAAACGCTCGCCAGATTTAACGACAATGGACTTCTTCGTCTGGGGACTGAAAGACAAAACTTACGCCAGGAAAACAAAAACGCTACCCCAGCTGCGGGAGACAATCATCGAAGAGATGGGCAAACTGAACCCTATTTACTTCCAAAAGGCGTGTCGCTCTGTCCCCCGTCGCTTACAGCGTTGCATGGAATTTTATGGAGCTCAAGTTACCAAATCGCACTGAAAGCTTACATTTTTCAGATACTTTCATTTCCTTATGAATAAAATTACTACTTTTTCAGCTATTAATGGTTAAAGTGAGAGAAAGTTCCATTGGACATATTTCTGGGCTACCCTGTATGTCATGCACAGGTAAATTTATAAACTAGATATTGTTGAGATATAGGAGAAAGTTATAGCTTATGAATGACTAATAATTAATCCTACAGGTAGAAATGTGGTTCCGACTGACGACCGACCCCAACACTGATACGGGTATTCAAAATGATAAAATCGTCACATATCCGTATATACCACAGTAAATACATGCGTTTCTTAAGGTTATATCCTTTGCTTTGTATTGATATTGAGAATATAAATGAGATTGCATAGGAGTGTTATAGTATATAGAACTAGTAGAAAAGGATAACCTTTATACTCAAAAGTCGTTAACATAACATGCATGGCAATCATCATGGCATGGAAGATGTAATAATATCAGTAAGTAGTGTGAAGGAACAAGTTAGTATTGTTTTCTTTGCACAGAATTGATGTCAAAATTTCATGGCACACAATCACACAACATTTCTTTTACATAGTAATTCAGCACAAAATACAGAATTTTGGCATCTATAATATTTCGGTGTTTGTAAATAAATAAAGAACAAATACCCGAATAAATATCAGCTAATTGGGATACTGCATCAGTACATACAATACAAACTGTTTGATTTGATTTGAAGATTTTATTTTATCGTCAAATTTTGTTTAGTAAACTGTGCTATTAACTAACTCCTAAGAAAAAATTTGATATAATATTGACGATTTCAAAATTGTAATTGGAAAAAATAGCATTTGCAAACTTTTAATTTTCTTCTTAGTCGTACTTCTTTGTTCTTTCAATAGTATTTTAGTTTTCATGGAACTATTTAATGGAAGCTAAATAAATGCTATAATAATATACGAATGGTTAACGTGTGAAAGTCAGTCCAATTTCAATTGTCGGATACAAAAAATGATAAAGAAAATGAAAATTATACCATTTTCCTCGGGAAATCAAAAACATCCACCTGAGCGAAGATACAGCTTACCGGATTCGTCTCACCGTCATCAGCATTGTCCAAATATGAAAGTGGGAATTGAAAATGGTACGGAAGTCTCTGAAAATCCGGATGAATTTAGAGAACCGACCCCTTACGACCTATATAGACACAGAAGAAGCACCATCGATGATTCAGTTCGGAATTGTTGTGTTACCAGTAAACTGTGCTGGTGGGAACCCTCTGTGGACGAGAGTCTACACACCGTTGATTTCTGCTTAGATACCTCCTTACATGGTCTTAAGTACATAGGACAACCCCAAAGACATCTTACTGAAAGGTCAAAAATTTGTTTCAATATTTCAATGCCTAAAAATAGTTTTAGTCAAATATTCCTTCCGGATTATTATGATAATTTGCATGATTGTCTACCAAATAATTTCATGACACTTTTAATTATGAAGAAATTTTGTAGAATCATCATGGTATATTTGTCGTTTATTTCAGACTTTTTTGGCTTATAGCATTTCTAATTGGATCATTTGTTGCTGGATGGCTTATTAGTGACATTTGGATCAAATACATCAACAGCCCCGTCCTTGTAAGTTTCCAATCTTTCGAAACAAGCATTGCAGAAATTCCATTCCCAGCGGTCACCATTTGTAATGTAAATAAAGTGCTGAAGAGTAAAGCAGAACAGTACATGAGGTAAAAACAAAAACACACGTTTTTTAATTTTACTACGTTTACTTCGTCTAATTGGGCGAGTTTTAAAAAATGAGAAATACAGATAAATTATTCAAAATACACAGTGCAAAATAATTGAAAATAAATGACCCTGTAGGAATTTTAATTCTTCGTCTATACCAATCGAAAGATGTTTTGGGAAGATATTTTATCAGTGTCTATAATACACATTATATCGATTATTTTAATATTATTATTATGAGTAGTGGGAATATACTTATGATTATAAACCACATTAAGCAATATGAGAACTAATTTTGAATAGTGATGCTAATGGCCCTGAAGATGAGCAAAAAACGATGGATGCCCGGAAAGCAGTTTATTATTTGGACCATGTCTGTTCCTCTTCAAAGAGTTTTAGCAAACGGTTTAATTTTTCATCAACGCGAGGAACAGTTGATCCAGAACTGTTAGAAAAGACAAAAATCGCAGATGGTGATGACGAACAGAGTGATGTTGCAGGATTTCTGCAAATTGTGAGTCGTTTCGAGCTACTATGTGTCTGCTAAGATATTATCATCTAAAAGTTACGAATTATTTGCCCATTTCTTTCTTTCGGCTTAATAATTTTAAGTTTCACAAGCTTTAATTAAAAAGTGAATCTAAAAATGAATCTTCTAACTTGCATTTGAAATTAGCTTAGCAATTATCCGCATACCAAACCATACCACATGATGTTGTTTTTTAGGCGTCTCAACGATGCACTGACATGCTAACTCTTTGCATGTGGCAGGATGAAGTTAGAAATTGCAGCGATTTACTTAATCCGATTGAAACGGATTTAGGCAAGTAAGTATTATGACATGTAGTGAATCTTATAACACCCTTAGTCATCACTATAATTGCTAATTGGATGGAAAAGTACACCTTGGTAAATTACTGTAAAAATTACTATTTAGGTGCTGCAGTTTTAATTTGGTATCCCAGTCCTTGCTGCATCATTACACGTACAAAAAGATTTTTCTTTCAGAACATCTATACTTTTTTATACACACAAAAATACCACTTTTAAAAAAATAGTATTTGTTTGTATGTAGCATAGTACAGATATAATACCTGTAACAGAATTGTATCGTTTGATTGAATTCGTTCTTCAGAAATGACAGTCGAGATAACCCAAAGGAAATCGCAGATTGGGCAGCATGGGATTTAGACAAAGATGGACTGCTTTTAAAGGACACTTTTCAACGGGAATTTCCAAGACGGCAACAACGAGCTGGAAAATCTTCCGGATTATCGATTCTTCTAGATCCCGGGCTTTCAGAATACTTCTGTACTGTTTCCGACAGTGTTGGATTTCGGGTTAGTGTGTGTGATGCTCAACAAAGATATTAATGTCTTTAGGCATTATTATGAAAATTAATTAGTAGATTTAATCAAAATATATTATGGGAATTTTTTCCAATATAGTTGCAGACTCACCTTCCCATAGACGTTCCCCATGTGCTAGATTTTGGAATTGCTATAAAGCCTAATTCGGAGGTTTTCGTCAGCATTAGGCCTGAAATAACTATGGCGGATCCAAATATTCGCAACATTCATTGGGTTCAGCAAAATAAAATACTACCAACATTTACCTACAATGATTTAAATTATATCGTTCCATCCATTCAGACATGGCATGAAAAATCCTGAAAATGCCCAATGAAATCATGTCATGCATTGAGTTTAAAATTCGTTTCATTCCATAAAAAGTCCGTATATTATAATGACGTAACCTTTTTTTCCTGAGCTAAAATCTAGTTTATTAAAATTATTTCTCTGTCTTTCCTGTTTTCGTACTTCTCAGCATTTGCAAAACGCTCAAGTAGAATAAATTATTGATCTGTGTCGTATAATGTATAGTTTTAAGTTTAGATAAAATAATCAAATAATATTATGGTGTTATTAGAAAAAGCGTGAATGTTATTTCCGAAATGAGTTTAAATTGGCCTACTATAACTTCTACTCGGCATCCAATTGTTTTGATGAGTGCATTGCAAATCTGACTTACGAAAGATGCGACTGTGTCAGATATTACATGCCCAGAGATAACACCAGAAATCTTTGTGGACCGCAGAATTTTCACTGTTCGGAGGATGTTCGAAGTAAAGTCATTGCCTAATATTCTACTTTACATGCAGCTTTGAGTTTCATTAAAGTTTTGTTTTTTAAATAAAAATTTATTTGCAAATATAAATAAATTAATAACGTACATTTCAACAGAGGCTTCACTTTTAAGTGGGATTAAACAAAATTGCAGCTTTTGTCTTCCCACTTGCACAGAATTGGAATACTATTCTGAAACAACATATTCGACCCTTCAAGATCATTTTGATATTTGGGTGGATGATTTTAATCAACCCGCTCCCTGGTATATTAATTTAATTAAAACAATTTTTATTTGAATTTGAACTGTAAAACGCATTGAAGTTTGATTTCTATATGAATCGTCTATTTTCAGGGCAAATAAAAATGTTTCAATTGTTCACGTCTTCTTTTCTTCTGATTCTACTTATGCAAGAGTGCGAAAACAACTTTATGGATTGGTGGATTTAATAGGTGGGTAAAAAAGAAATTGCTATTGATTATAAGGATACCTACTATATTACGATTTCCTACTTTCCCGATTTTTGTTGTTCTTATTTTTATATAGCCAATACAGGTGGACTAATGGGTCTATGTCTCGGATTTTCCGGATTGAGTTTAATTGAATTTGTATATTTCTTCACATTGCGGGCTTGGTGTCGTACCAGAAGAAGAAGGACAATCTGGGCAATAATCGCAAGAAAATTTCACAAGTTTTGGATCAAAACTAAGACTTGAAACAATTTTATCAAATACTATATTTGAATACTAAATATCCCAGCCTTATAAATGGTAACCGTGTCTCTTTGCTAAAGAAAATTAAGCGTTGGACAAAATTTTGATCAGCTTCATGAAACTTTATGTGACGAACATTTCAAACATTTTTTATCGTCCAGGAAAATTGAATACATTCCATGTCTTAATTGTTCATTTTCAGCATCTTAAAAATCTTGTCATTCATGAATATCTTGTACATTCGCAATAAAAAAATAAATCTTACCGGCCAGACTAAAATGCCCCACCCTTTCAGGAAAATTCCCCACCCCACCAAATGCTAACCTAACCTAACCTAACTTAAAACAACCTAATTTCAAAGGGTGGGGAAAATTCCCCACCCT